>BJCN01154221.1:4906-19117 GCA_018326445.1 Flaveria brownii
GGGTGTTCTTCAAGATAGTACAACCTTCCCCGTCTAGTACCATAGCCAAGAATCCGATGTGTCACCATATCCTGGAAAAAACATTTGTCGGGATAAAATATTACATAACACTTTAAGGCTTTTGTGATTTGGCTAATGGATAAAAGGTTAGTTGAAAGAGAAGGGACAACAAGGACATTATCAAGATCCATAGAACTTGACACTTTTGCTGGGCCTTCTGTTGTAACAGATGATATCCCTCCATTAGCAGTATGAATGTTAGTTTGTTTTGGTGGATTCATAGATTCTAATTTTGAGGAGTCATTTGTCATATGATCCGTTGCACCAGAGTCACAAATCCAACTATTACCCGGGGCATGGTTAGAATTGTACATACCAGAGTCGTTTGCTGACTCCGTGTGAGCAGCAACAGGAGCTGGTGGGTCTTCTATATTCGATGTGGCAACGCTGGCTTGACTTATTTTCTTCCGTGGTTTCTTCGTGAAATCCCACCACTCGGGATATCCGATGATTTCATAGCATCTTTGTTTAGAGTGACCTTCTTCCCCACAATGAGTGCATGTGTACAAGTTCCCTTTACTGTTGGGATGTTTTCCTTTAGTCGTCCGATTACGAGCAGCTAGGTGCACCATGCTATCTGGCTCTGGTTTTTGTTCTTCCATGGTGTGCCTTTGGTTTTGATCCTTGCGGATATATGCATAGCATGATTCCAGATCAAGGGGTGGATCTTTTCTTAAGATCTCACTTCGGGCCTGGTTAAATTCATGATCAAGACCAGCTAGGAATATGTGAACACGAAGCCTGGCCATAGTTTTATTCAGAGATACAGTCTGGGCAACTGTATCCTCTTCAGTAGTAAGACGGGTATCAATCTCCTGAAATATACTTACCAATTCGTTGTAGTAAGTAGGTAAGGATCTCCCGTTTTGATGGGTAGTGAAAGATCTCCGGTTTAGTTCGAATAGTTGTGTCTCGTCGGTACCATCATAGAAGGTTTTAGCAACAGCCTCCCAGATTTCTTTTGCGGTTTGGAGTCGGATAAAACGTCGTATCAAAGGTGGACTCATTGAATCAATGAGCCAACTTTTGACCCGGTTATTATCGAGCAACCATGTTTCGATCTGTTTTTCATCGTTTGTGGGTTTCGGGGTAGTACCATTAATGAATCCCGATTTGTTCCTTGCTCCAATGCGCATCTCCATGAGTTGGGACCATAACTGGTAATTTGAATCATCCAAGATAACTCCGGTGGGAAATGGTGCTTCTTGTACGTTTTGAACAATGACTCGGGTGTCTTGAGAAGTACTATCTTTGTCTGTCATTTTGGGTTTATATGTGATTGTGGGGGGATTCGTTCATGCTCTGATACCATGAAGATCAGAACACTTGATTATGGTGAATGTTTTTCTATATTTATTCAACACTCCTATATCTGATATTTATACAAGAGAATGTAAAAACATACCTAATTTTCTCCACTAATTTACCTAATTTTCTCCACTAATTAAGGAACAAAGTAAAGACTATAAATACATCCACTAACACAATAAACAATAACGTAAACGGGGAACAAAGTTCCGAAATTAGTTCTCAGTCAACAAATACCACTTGTTAAGTATTCACAAGTGCAATAAGTAAATCAATCACAAGAACTCGATGCCACCCCACGAGATCTAACTGTACCATCTTTGGCAACGGATAGCAATAGGTCAGGTTCGAGTCGGGTATTGGTGATCCTAAACTCATACCCGGTTCTTACTGTACCATCTAAATGTATACATGTTTATAATATGCAAGTACATACATATTTGGACATGCGAAACTTTTCAAAATAGATCTAAAAGAGTTTGATTTATCTAACAACTTTATATGACACACTTGAATGCATAGAGCATAAAGAATCATAAGTGTGTTTGTAATTCTATACAACAAAAAATCTAGTATTTCTCAAGTATGTAAGCAGTGCTAAAGAACATTTTAGAGATTTCACATCATTGATCAAACCAAAAAGATGATGAGACCTCAACACTTTGTCAAGATTTCGGCACCAGTTGCAGTGATCAAAATGGTGTGTTCAAACTGAGCAGCAGGGCTGCCATCCTTTGTTAAGGTTGTCCAATTATCCTCCCATGTAACACACTCCGTCGTTCCAAGTGTAAGAATCGGTTCTGCACAAAATAAAGACATATTTCTTGTAATTGGTCTTCTTGTCAATTACTTTATGGTTTTCATTTACGCGTAAGGAGTTAAAGAACTCACCTATGGTGAATGTTTGGCCTTTGACCATGCTACCTGGCTTTTCATTGCCTGTATGCCAAATGGAACCATCAAAGCTTAAATATGTACAACATACAAATACACATTTGAGTTCGTCACAATGGAAATGACAACAAAAACATACGGTGGTGAAATATAAGTGGCTCTGAATGGAATACGGTACCCACACCATGGCCCACAAAACGTTCCACGACGCCATATCCAAATTTTTCAGCATGTTCACTGAGAAAATTACACAAAAGACCAGTTAATACTCCAAACAATTGTTTATAATTATGTCTATGCAAAAAGGAAGTGATTAGTTTGACATTCAAAAGTCAAAGGTCAAAAACTTTCATGTGCAAGAGAATAAATTGCTAAATTTGTAAAAGAGTAAAGTACCTAATTCTTTTCCCAATTTTTCTAAAAAGTGCTCCATCTTTGCAAACAGCAATACCTTTTTCCAAACACTCTTCGGTAACCTGTCATCAATGATCAATGGAGAAAATGTTTCAAATATCTACAAAGAAGTATAAAAGATCAAAATTTTAATAGAACAAAAAATTCTTACAGAATTTATATCCTTGGATCCAATTGTTTTGAACTTTTGACTATAGAATAAAAAATTATTACACAATTATATATTTTGTATAATTCGCAACCCAAACAAACCAATTTGCAAGTAAATGAGTCAAAATTTCACATCTAATTATTAACATATGAAACCTTACTCTTTATAAACTACAGAAAGAATATAAAAATGGATTCTGAACAAAACAATGTACCTTTACAAGTCGTTTTGTAGCTTCATCGACGTTTCCACATAAAAATGTCTTTGAGGTATCACCGTGATAACCCTATCATAAATAACAATGTATCGAACAGAAATATAATCTTTCCCATATAAAAAGACATGGCATTAGTTGATGAAAGCGGAAGCTTACATTTAAGTAAACTGTGACATCAATATTTATAATATCCCCATCTTGCAGTTGACGAGAATCAGGTATTCCATGGCACATGCACTCATTGACAGATGTACACACACTCTTTGGGAACCCACCATAGCCGAGAGGTGAAGGGTAAGCGCCATTATCTATAATCATTTGGTGCACTGCTTTGTCTATTTCATTTGTTGTCACTGATGGCTGATAAGATTATAGAATTCCATTAACTTGCAGTTGTTTATACATGAACCAATAATCAGTTTATATCAGCTGCAACAAAATTAATGAAATAAAGGTAAAACAAAGCTGCAACAAAATTTATCCTTTTGGTCTCAGATTTCACCGAGCATCTCTTTTTACATTTCATTTTTTATCTATTATTTAACTAATACATCTAAACTTTTTCAAACATTCAACAAATGATTATTTGATTATATATAACTCAAATGAAAAAAACACATCCAAACACTAATTTTTACATCCAGTTATATTACAACTCACTATCTGAATTTATTATTGGAATATAGTTTGTCAAATCATTAGAACTACGAACAACTTAAGAGCATCCAAACACTAATTTTTCACGTCTAATTTATCCAAACACTAATTTCTCTGATTTTGTCTGAACAAATGTTCCATCCCAAACATATCAAAAGGGCAAATTTGTCACAATCTTTTGCCCCTGAACAAAGTTAAAGATAAAATGATGTATAAAGGATTATACAAAGACACTTCAGATTTGTGTTTGTTAAGCATTTACGGATAAATTAATGGAACCATACATTTTCATCAAACTGATCATTTAGAATTGTGCATTGTAACGAGTGATAACAAAACTGAAGTTAACAAACAACTAAACATATGATATTTATCTCTATTACACATAAATCTAGATAATTTGGCCGGCTAAAAGCCTACGAGTTTCGTTTATTTATCCTAAATTCTTCTCCAACACAATATCATAGAAAGCAAAGCACTACACAGAACAGAAATCAACAAATCTAAACAACTAGTCACGTTTGTATGATCATACATGATTCTCACTATCAACATTTGGAGAAACTAAATACCTAAAAAAAAATAAACAATAAACTTATTATGCGGTCTTACCCTAACCAAAGTTCCCGCGTACTCCAAAACTCTAGCAGCCAACTGACAAGCAGCCCTCATACGTTCAATACCTTCTTCATCATGAATTTGAAACTCACTTGAAATCTCTGGTAACAGCTTTGAGCTTACATAAGGAGGCTTCTGTATGTGATCAGGCACAGGAAGGCGCGGTGATACCTTTAAACGCCTTAAGGGTGTTCTTCGTTTAATTGGATTTGAAGTCTTCTGCTCACGTTCCCTAGATGTTCAAAAACCATTAATCAAGAAACTGTTTTCAACACTACAAATTCTCATGATCCTGCAAACTTACCTTCTTATTCTCATAGCTTCCTCTAAGCCCGATAATCTCTTCGCGAAAACCATAAACCGTTTACTACCATCAAAATCGTTACCTGAAGTCCCAAAACATACAAAGAAACATGACCCAAAACACATATTTCGCAAACTAGTAACTTTCTTGATATTGAATCGTGTATTCATGTTGCAGACAAGAACATGAAAGATGGGTCAGCAATCCCACCATCAAATCAAAATATCACCATCTTTGTACTTTGTAGCAATCAAATTGTTTCACTACATACCAAGAATTTGGAAATTGAAATACCCTTAAACCCATGTACCCATAACCCCCACAAACTGACAAACTTTCAAAGAGCTGAAGATAACTAAGGGTTGGAATACAAATCAAGAAACAAGAACCACACAAACGTATGATTAGTTAAAGATTAAAGAACAATTACACCAACATATAAACGCACTTCAAGATTGTATAGATGGATGAAATTGACTGTAGATACCGGAGATTACTGGGGAGAAGGTGAGTGTGGTTCTGGAGAAAAGAGAAGAGCTTGAAGCAGATAAGTTTTCGCCATGGAAACCAGATGAAATTGAAGCAGCAACTGAAGCCATTGCAGCTTCTTCTTCGTAGATATGGGAATGCCAAAAGAGGATAAAACTAACTTCAAATTATTTCAGAAATGTGGAGATTAAAAGTTTTGAACCCAAAAATAAATGGGCTTTAATGAAATAGTCCATGGGCTGAATCCACCAGTTTTGTTGATATGGGTGTTTGTTTTTTATAAAAAGTTTTTTTTCTGATCTATTTTGTCTGAGTCGTGTAGATCATACGCGGACATTAAGGCCTGCAGAGTGATTGTTTTTTAAAAGACTTTTCATTAAAAAAAAGTCTGCGCAAGGTCTACATGATGTTGATTTTGCACAACTACTTCTAAAGTCTTCTAAAGTCTGATTAAACACAATCACCCACCACCGCCCATGTCCACCGCCACCGTCCACCACCACCGCCGCCATCCACCTCCACCACCACTGTCCTCCACCACCACCACCACCATCCACCTCCACCACACACCGTCCTCCACCACCACCGTCCTTCACATACCGTCCTCCACCACCACCGTCCGCCTCCACCACCGTCCGCCTCCACCACCGTCCGCCTCCACTATCGTCCGCCACCAACACCGTCCTTCATCATACCGTCCACCACCACCACAGTCCGCCTCCACCACCGTCCGCCACTAACACCGTGCACCACCACCACCATCCGCCTCCACCCACCGTCCGTGTGGAATAAACTGTATTTGTATGGTTTTATAGCTACTAAAAATATAAAATAAATGATTTAAATAAAATGTATTTTTATGAATATTATTGTAGTGTTGTATGACTTTTATTTAAATTTTAATACTGAATTACTTTTAAAGTTTAAAAAATAGGTTTATTTTAATTACAAAATATTTTAGCAATCTGCAGATATTAAAAAAATAGTATTCTTCTTGCAGACTGCAGACGTTTGGTCCACCTCTTCTCTTGCAGATGTCTGCAGATCTCTGCAGACTGCAAACATTTTGTTGTAGAAAAAACAAACAACATTTAAGAGTCTGATCAGTAATCTTTTAATAATCATTAAAATACTATTTTTAATGATTCGTAGACTTTTAATGATTAATAGGTAATCTTGATGTTTAATGGTTAATAAGTAAACATTAAGAGATTACTCTTAAGTCTTAACCTTTCAACATTAGGTTACCTCTTAACATTAAGAGGTTATGAATCATTAATAGATAGCTCGGAGGTAATGACTATTAAAATGCTACCAAATAACTCCTAAGATAGTAAGATATACAAAAAGAGTTGTTAAACTAAATTGATTTAGGTTAAAACTGGTTTGGTCCAAGTTAAAACTTTTTGAACCGATGTGAATTGGAACAGTTTACCATCAAGGTTTTAATCTTGATAAGTGTTATTATTAGTTTAATAATTGTTTAATGGAGTTTGTATTAAACTAGTATGAACTTGGTTTATTTTAAATAGGGTTTGACTTTGATTAGAGTTGGTAAATAAAGGGTTAATGGGTCAATGTATTGGTGGCTTTTATTACTAATAATAGAGTTGTTGATCTTATGATTGGATAACAAATAATCATGTTTTCTGATGTGTTTCTTGAACCGCTTTTCAAAAATACTAGTGAGGAAAACTCAACTCTTAGGAATTGGTCCGGGTATGATAATTTTGATATATTAATGTTATAGTTTAAGTTTATATTACCGAAGAAATTTCAGTACCTATTTATATTATATTATTAACTTTTACATATAACAGTCTTATAATTTTGTAATTAAAGTATTATCAAATATAAAGTAAAAAAATATTAAGTTTATTCATATAAAAAATTTTATTTTAGAAAATACAAATATATAGATTATAAGTACTTTACAAAAAAAATGTAAAAACTGCAATACATTTTATTTTTCGGTGTTATATACTCTCTGACTTCTTGTCCTTTTTGTTTGGTGTTTATTCTAGTATTTCTTCATAAGCATCATTTGTTAAACATTTAGTATGAATTGTTATTGGACAACCGATCATAGTTTTAATTTATTAGATTTACCATACTGATTAAAACGATCGATCTAACAAGGCTAATTTTTCCGTTAAAATAAAAAACAAGGCTAATTCTGATTTTCGGACCATTAGGTTTTATACATAAATCTTTAAATTATTAAAATTTATAAACATGTAAAAGACTTACAATATAGTTACCTAAGTTACAAATATCCATGTTATCGCTCTCCAATTAACTGTGGCTTAGTTGATTTTAAACATCACATAACTATTATTAAATCGCAGTTTTGAACACCCTTTTACTAATCAAAATACAAGTTCTTTATGTTGGTATGAAACCAATAATTACAAGTCCAATATCAATATACACAAGAATGTATGTAGGTTGGACTTTAAAAGTATGAATTAAAAGAAAGGGGAAATTACTAATTACCATAGAAAGTACGAATTAAAAGAAAGGGGAAATTAGTAAATTAACATTGCATAACTTGTAGTAAATTTCACGAGAATCTAAACTAAAGGGATGTCGGTGTATCATGTATCAACTAAAGGGGCGTCGGTGTATTTTTTTTAAAGTTGAAGGGTGTTGTTGATATGCTTTCTTAAAAATAAATCCCATCTACTCCTGGTCCACGTTAATCAAGCTAAAGTATATCCAATCAAATTTATCAAGTTTTAGTTTCATATTATTAATTCGTTTAATTGTTTTATCATAAAACTTGAAATTTTGTTTTCACTAGTTTTTGTGAGAAATATATATGGTTGATTCATTTATAAATGATAAAAGTCTCTGTTTAATTCTTTAACTCGAATTTGTTAATTTTATTATTTAACTTTGTTGACTTTAGTCTTTTTGATTCCTTTATGTTATTTTATAAATTAGTAGTTTAATGATAGAGTATAGTTCAATCGATAATGGTAGTTATATGTTTAACTCGTTATTCTGAAATTTTATAATGTGTAAAAAGTTGAAAACTTTTTTATAAAACTTTTTATTGTGTGTTATATCCTAGCCATTTTATCAATCTTGCTTTTGACCACAAACTTATTATATGAAATTATAAAATGATATATTGTTGAATTCATATAGATACAATACCACAACACACAAGCGCATTTCAATGATAGATTTAATTAGTAGTTAATTTTGTATTTATAAAAGTCAACATATTTTGTTATTTAATCATGAAAAAGTCTTGAAATAAGATTTTAGCATATTAATCCGTTTTTTTTTGTTGAATATGGAGACATATGTGTGAGTTGTTATTAGCACAAATATTTTGTATATAGACTTTTTTAAGGTAATTTTGTATTTATAAAAGTCAACATATTTTGTTATTTTTTAATCATGAAAAAGTCCTGTAATAAGATTTTAGCATATTAATCCGTTTTTTTTGTTGAATATGATAGACATATGTCATATGTGTGAGTCGTTATACTACTTTATCAAAATATTAGTTTTAATAACTCGTGTTTACACGAGTTAAAGAAATAAAATATTAAATAAAAAAATTGATTAATTATAAAATGATATTTTCATATAAGATATAATTGAAATTACGTATGAGTAAAAACTATAAAAAATAAAATAATGATATCAACATTTTAAATTTTTATTTAAAAAAATTCAAAACAAAAAATTAAACATTCTGTTTCAAAGCAAACTGTTTTTTAAAAAATATATCACTTTTAATTTTATAACTCTCAATTTAAATTAATTAATATTGCTTAAGAATCATTTGTTATAATCAATAGTTGAGAATGAATTACGTAAGAATTTTTTTTGTTACCTGAGTATTTTATTTATAGTCAATTTTATTGACTTTTTTGAAGTTCCTTCAATTTCATTAAAATTTTAAAACTTTTATATACGACATTGATTGTTTATAAAAATTACACCGTAATAAACGATTGTTTATAATCTTTAAAATGAGTATAATATCGTTATGTAGATAGATATTTATTTTTTATGTTTTTAGCTCATACGTTTGTTGCTCGTCATTATTTCTTTGTTGCAATTCATTATATTTTATAGTTAGTTATTGTGTTTTTTCGAATACTATTATAATTTTCAAAAATAATGAATTCTAACAAAAATATAATAGCAAAATAGCATTGTTGCGTATTTCTAATACGTAAAACATAATAATAAATTAATAACTAATTAATCTAATGCATTAAAAATAATAAAAAAATAAAACATGGTATAAAACATAAAAAGCAATGATAAAAATTAAATTGTGTTTTTTGATCATCATTGTGTTATTTTTAACACTATGAGTTTTGAAAAATACTGATCGGGTGGTGAAAAATTCATGTACTGATCGGGTGGTGAAAAATTCATGTTTAAAGACTTTATTTCTATGTTTCACGTGGCAATTTACAAGAAATAGAGTTACTTTTAGGATATTCTTGTGTTTGTAGATTAAACATAAAATATACGAAGAGATTCGAAGAAACGAAAAGAAAATCGGAACTCGGGAGGTGAAGAAATGTAATAGAGAAGTTGCAAGATCATGTAACTTAATACGAACATAACTTGAGATATGAAAAGAGTTACAGGACCAATGGTCTATTAACGGAGAGATCTTGAAAAGTTGTAAATGAAAATGAGGTTGTTGTAGGGGGTGATGCCACTAACACCGTCCTTGGCACCACCGACGCCATTACCGTCAGTAATCAAAATTGAGCAGTAGATTTCAACCCAACTAACGCTGGTAGGCGCCACTGTCGCCACTGTTGGTGCCACAGACACCGACACAACATTTTGGTAGATTTTTACCTAGTTTGAGAGGTTATAAAGAGTAATTAACCTTAGAACGGAAAATATTTTTCTAGACTGCAATCAATGACGAAAAAACAACTATCTTTCACCATTCCAAAGCTTTTCGATATCAATTTCATCCGGATTCCTATGATCAATTACAATTAGGTTAAAGGATCGATGATGATGCCTGGTTAAATCAATTGTGATTCACTTAAGGGGACGAGTTTGGGTAAGTTTTCGTTTTCTTAGTTTATAACCTAGTTTTGAAATTGGATCTTAAACCTTTTAAGTTCTATTGAATTCAATTTATAATTTGGTTATTTAAAAAATTTGATTATGTTTAAAACTAATTTTAGTTTTCTATAACTTTGGTTTCCGTTAACCATTGTGTAATTGATCATTAGAATTAGAGTTACGTATTTAAATTGATGATTGTGTGAATGAAGTTATTTAAACTTTAATCCATAAGTGTCACTTACATCTTATCATGTGTAGGTCACTATTAATAACCTCTTAACAGGTTCACTAAAAACATAACTTTGTCAAACTTGAATTTCAAAGTGGATTGTTTTTTCCTCAAGATTGTTAAAACCCTATATTTTTATTTTATTAATTTAATTATTTCTCAAATCAATTAATCAATCTATTTACTTTTTGTTATTTACTATTTTTATATTAATCGTTACTAGCACTTTCATGTGATTTGCTGTGGACTCAATACCCTTCTTACCCTTTATTATTAAGGGTAATTAGGCCTTTTTTATTGATTATTTTTTACCGATCACACGACATCTATCAAATACATTGATGAAATTACATCGTTATATATTTCTAATTATAAAACATAATGATAGATAACAATATGTTTATATAATCTATAAAATAACAATAACACAAATTACATATTGCGATATCTTGAGCACTATCAGTTTGAAAAATACATTAATGGAATAACGTTATTGCATACTTTTAGTTGTAAAACATAATGATAAATAACACGTGCATATAATATATTAAAATAATAATAACAAAAATACCAAAATGATCTAAACGTAAAACACAATAATAAATACATATAACCAGTGATGAAAAATATATGACAAAATGAACTAACATATGATATAAAGAGCTAATATATCTGACATAATGATTAAATTTTCATTTCTTTTTAAAATAATATAATAACATATGTTAAACTTACAGTCTTTTCTAAACTTTTTAAAGTAAATACTATTCTTTGACTACCACTCCACTCTTTTACTACCACTCTACGCATATTAATGTATATTAATTTTTTATAATAACACTGCTTATAACAAAACAAATGTTAATATTATAACAGAAAGTTAAACTTGGCTATTTGCCAACATTTCGTTAGTTATGGTGAAAAATGCGAAAAAAAAGCGTTGAACACAATGCTTTGAATCGCAAAACGGTTGACTTGTTTTTCTGTCAGAACAAGTGAATTGTTTCTCTTTTAACAACTTCAATTCTAATCTTTATTAATCACAAGTATACATGCAATATCTTCTTTAAAACAGGTAAACATTTACTAGCTTATATTCTATCTCCTATATAGGTAACATAATTAATTGACTAATTAATTCTTGATCGCTTAATAATGCATGTGACATTGAAGCAAAACACGTCTGCAACATATTTAAATACATAATAATATTTAGAAAATATACGAATCTTGTGTTTAGATCTTGACCACGAGCTTAACATCGATCTTATAGTCTTTGGACAAAGTATCTAGCATACTACTGCTTGTACTTTGTGCATGAAAACTTATATTTTAATTTGAAAGACTTTTCAAGATAGAAAAATATATTATCATGGAAGACTTTTAGAAGTCAACTAATAAAAGCAATTTAATTTTGTGGGTAACTGATAACTTGTCTCACTAATAGAAAATATCTGTTGACTAGGCTTTTTGTTTTGTGATCAAACTTGTTTTTTTAAAGCGTTTCGGTTAGTAAACCAGTTTTTCTAACTTAATAATCGAACCCCTTTACTGGTTTGGACCGGTTTTGAAACCGGTTGTTTTACCGGCTTTAGTTGTTGGCCTGGCTACCAAACGAGTACACAAACCGGCGGTTCGAATCGCTCTGGAATTAGTTTAGCTAAAATCAATTTTATTACTAAAACTAAACTTTTTTTTACTTGTTTACTGGTTTTTTCCCCACCTCTAGCATATAATTCAATGTGTGTACTGTGAACCATCATCAATACGTGAACGTGTCATACTCATACACATAACACGTATAATAGTTATAATTAACATGCATGCAAACCACCGACATCAAGGTTCATTCTGGTGTAGCGTACGAGGTTCCGGATGTGACATTTGTATTTTAGTTAGAGTATATGCGCATGTATACTTATAAGTGTATTTAGATGTATTTTTGTAATGAATTTGTGTACCATTGTCATGCATCACATGTATCAAACAAGATATTTTAGGACGCAAAATTGTAAGTTAGAAAAACCGTGGTTATTGAGTTAGACATATCGTTGTAATTGGTTTAACACTAATTAATTGGTTTAAACACACAGTTGTAACTAGTTTAACCACAGTTCCACTGTTGTAATTAGTTTAAGTGCACATTCCATATATAATAGTTTTGACTCGCGGATATAATAAACAATAAATCAACATTTATTAAAAATGATCATTTTTATATGCAATACCACATTCAAACTAAAATAATAGATTCTTGATTTTATAGTGGTATTCTTTTAGCAATGAACTATACAAAGTTATTTGAATTTAAAATAGTTTAGGATACCAACTAGATTTACTTAGATAAATTTTAACACAATTAGTTTATGGGTGAGGTTATTCTACAAAATGTATTTTTGCTACAAAGTGTGAGAAGACACAATGAGGCTAAAAAAGTCACAAAAAAATTTATATCTCACAATCTAAATCGAATTAAAAAAAAACACTTCGGAGCCTTTGTTCATCTCGTTGTCCTCTTTCAGAAAAAAATAACAATAAAATAAATTTTTTTTTTCATTGTATCATTATATGACACAATAATGTCATTGTGTCTTTTATAATGACACAATGAAGTTATTGTGTCTTTCATAAATAACACAATAAAAAACGTTAATTTTTTTATTTTTTTTATTTTTCGTTTATTTTTTTCTTATTGAGGACGACTAGGGGAACAAAAGCACCGAATTACTCTTTTGAAATTCGATTTTGATTGTGAGATATAATTTCTTTTGTGGATTTTTTTGACTCATTGTGTCTTTTTTTTACTCATTGTGTCTTTTTTTTACTCATTGTGTCTTTTCACATTTTGTAGTAAAAAACACTTTGTATATGAACTTTTTTACATAACTTACTACATAATATTCGGTAGATATAACGAGTCATATAGAGTACGTGTGAGGTAAGCAATTATGTAATAATATTTTTTTGTCATATTTAAAGCATAATATACAAACGTTTATATGGTTTATGTAAACGTTTATATGGTTAGTGTAGTTGTCTGTTTAAATTACATATATTCATTGGTCTCTTAAATTAAAAATAGAAAAAAAAATCAATCAATGTAACGTGGCCGGGTTTGCACCATAACAATATAATTTTGTACCCAATTAATCTGTAGCCGGATCTTTTTCTAACATATTAAAAGATGCAACCGGTTTCAGTTGGTAATATATTAATATTCACTTAGTTATTATTATTATATTATTATGTACTCAACAAAAGAATCTATACTACCTTAATATTGATTTGAGAAGGGCAACATTGTAATTTCACACAAAATCTCTTAATTTTAAGAGATGTACATCTCTTATAGCACAACTTACATCTCTTAAAACACAGGGTTGCTTCATTTGAGAAGGGCAGAGATCAGAGTTGCTTTTGACTTGCTTTCGACTTGCTTTCGGAGATGTACAGAGTTGCTTTCCGAAGACTTGCTTTCGGCCGGAGATGTACAGAGACTTGCTTTCGGAGTTTCAGAGTTTTAGAGTTTCAGATGTACAGGGCCGAAGCAGGGCACGCTTCAAGGTACCATCAAACTTCAGAGTTTCAGAGATGCTTTCGGCTGAAAGGTAACATCACCATCACCTCCTCAAATTCAAATTCCTAAATAAAGTTCACATCTGGTGCTTTCGACTTCAGAGTTTTAGAGTTCTTCACTTCGAACGTTGCAAATTGGGTGAGTGTTCCTCTTCTCTTCCTATTTCATTTACCAATTTAGTGTTCATGTATGTGAAATTTGGGGTGTTCATACCGAGAGACAACTT
>BJCN01154251.1:0-12345 GCA_018326445.1 Flaveria brownii
TTACCAAGGCCTGTGAGTGACAAAAGGAAATGGAAAATGAATCCTGAGGAGATTGAGGAGGCGGAAATAGAGAGGAAGAAGAGGTTAAGGGGAGAGAGTTCAAGTGGGTCCCATCTTCATGAAAGCTACAATCAGGGCTGCCCCTAGGCTAAACGCTCAAAATGTTAAGTTAAGGGCAACAAGATTGAAGTACTTGGGGACCGGGAACTACAACATTGATGAACTCATCTCTCTTTCCTTAGAAGATCTTAATTAATTGCCTGACACTAAGTTGTCAAAAGAGAGAAAGGAGGCAAAGGATGTAGAATTGCTCCTCAAAATCATGGAAGAAAGGAGGAAGAAAAGACTCTACAAACATTCTCTACCCTCTACCCAATTCAAGAAAGTCCTGAGACAGAGGTTGTGGCAGCTGAGCAACAACCTCACGTAGACAAGGAAGCACATATGTAAAAGAACAAAAAGCTGCATAGAGGAAAATGAGGGAAGATGCTATAAAGTCAATAGCCATCATCTAAAAAAGTCAAAAGAAGTTTGTTGGTAGGAAGAGGATGATGAGCTTCTTGAAGCTGTAAGGATTTTTTAGGAGGAGGCTTGGTCCAATATCTATATCCACTATGGATGAGAACATTAGAGTGATCAAGCAAAAGATTAAGAAAGGTGTGCTTGTTGACTTGCCTTCTCCACCAAGTCTAGCTCCACCTGAAGTTAAGGTCAAGGTTGAACCCCTTGAGACAACACAACCTGTACATAGTGATGGATCACAGTGAACTTCATATTTTAAAGCATAGTAGTGTCCTGATCCCTCTCCTTCTCAACCAGTGAGGGAAATGGACCCAACTGAGAAAAACACACAAAAACAAGCTGGTACTGAAGGCTAGTCTTCTCAACTAAAATCTGTAAGAGGAAAAAGAGGATGGCCATGAAGAGGGACACTTAGAAGAAGAAGAAGTCCAAGGCATCCCCCTTTAAAAACTGCTTACCAAGAAATAGAAAGGAAGGACACCTTAGGATGAGTCCGAGCATCCTGTGGTAGCTCAAGAAGAGGTTGGTCAACCAAGTCAAACACAAGTAAAGCCTCTTGCAGCTGGAAGACCCATCATGTCCTGTACTTTTGCTGCAAATCCAAACAGATGAGATGTCATTAGAGATCATGTTGGTAAAGATGTCTATTTTTAGTAAGACATGCTTGATCTTCATCTGTATGATCTCTATGACATGAGGAGGTACTATGAGAGTTTGAAGGATCCTGAGCAAATGATGAAGAAAGGAATGGTCTTGATCCTAATGAGTACTGTCAATATCTGAGTAACCTTCTCTATTTTGGTAGCATTGACGTAGGAGGATTTTGTAAGGTTTATACTTAAAGGCTGATGTGACCAAAGCAACCAAAGCAAGTAAAGAGCTTTCAGCATGCATGCATGAAATATATAGTAGAGTTACTTCAGAAGTTTTACACAAGTCAGAGAAAAAATATTCTAAGTGTAGAATCTTCTGAAGCCAACGACAAATATTTTGAAGCCAAATATGAAGTCTTTCGAAGCTTTAGAGACAAAGTCTTTCGAAGCCAAAAGACATGAAGACTGATTTCTTCCAAAGATAGAGAATATATGTTTTCTCTGATCACCTTTTGACATAAAGTTGAACAACTTTCCACTACCACTTTGAAGTCTCGCCAACATAGATAAGTTGGTGAAAGGGTCCATGCTTTTGTCAAATGTAGAATATTGTTTGTGGTCTGTATCTTTCTCTTATGTAACTTTTATCCTTCTGTAATGTATGAGAATATGAGCTATGGCATGTCATAGTCACTAGTCAAAAGACAATCTGCTTTTGACTTTACATTGATCTTGTTGTCTAGATTAGCATTTACAACTGAATTTCAATGTATAGCAGGTTGTAGGATGTAGTATAAAGTATCTTAGATTCTTGTATTTATATTTATGATTTGTAAAACTTGTAATAAAACTTGAGAGAAATATACAACATTCTTGAAAATCATACTTATCTTGTTCTTTGTTCTGTCTCATTACTTACTTGTGTTCTTAGTATCATTTACTTAAACCCGGTTCTATATTTGATCTACTAAGTGTTCTAATAGTGTTCTCATTGTGAGACTGATTGTATTGACTATCCCTTAAACGGTCCTGTAAAGGGTTCACCGATTCGGGTATATTACAATAGGTATGTATATAGTGTGTGTGGTATATGGCAAAGGCATATAATTATAGGTATACGATTATAGTGTATTATTAAATAATTATATATATACATATATATATATATATATATGTGTGTGTATTTATATATATATTCCCTTGTTCCTAAATATATGAGTAATCAACTAATTACATATATATATATATATATTCAAACACACACACACACACTAGTAGAGAACCCGCCCGATGCGGCGGCGATAATAATTTACCTGTACTCATTTTATTTTAGTTTGTCAATCCTCTAATGATATATTGTATTGCATGTCTATTAGTTTTCTTAATCATAGCATGGATTTAGTTTAATTTAAATTAACATGTAACCTTTTTAATAACTTATTTCCATTTATACAAAACATTATGACATTTTATGGATTTGGCCCCTCTAGGTAACCATATAAGTGTTAAAAAATTGTACAATTTAAAACAACTTTGAGTATCCAGTCAACTTCACACATCAGAGAATGATAGAGCTCAGAAGAAAAGGTTGTCAGTGTAGGGATATGCACATCTACAATTTGGACATGATATTTGACCTGAACTTCAAGATGTAAGCATGCACTTGTTTGGTGGTGTCAAGTATGAAGGACTAGTATATGTGAGAAGAGAGCAAAATCAACCTGTAATTTCTAATCCCATGCATATTCGATCATCTACAAGTCTGCACACAAATCATAACCGAATCTATTTTATTCAAAAACTAAAAATATGGCAATGAAATTAGGAAACTCACATTAATTCAATATCATATTGCTCCTCGGAGTAAAATCAACAATTTTATTATTTTGTAAATTGACCTATTTTAGTTGGTTGCAATGGCTAGAGCCAATATCTAAGGTTCTATTTAGTTTTTTTTCCTAATACTTACGTTTTAAATACACTGGTATATGCCACAAAATAGTTACATGAATGATGGCGTCAACCAAACAATAAAAAATTTATACTTTAATATATAACTTGTACGATCATATTAGCAGTTTTAGCTCTTTACCTTGCCCATCCGTTATAAGAAAGATGGATTCACTTATGGAAATGACATAATTTATCTACATACCTACCCAATTGAGAGAAGGAAGTCAAGGTCATCCAATGTTGAAGCACGTGAAGGAACTCCAATCGCGAGTAATGGTGTTGGCAGCTATCATACCTAGCCGCATATTAGAATACTAATATTTTTATTTTAATCATCGTTATTTATTATTCTATGTTTGGAAATGACAAATGGTAAGATCATAAAGCATCATTCTTTTTAAAGAATCTTTCCTCAAAGCTATAAAATAATAAATCATGTATATTAATTAGTAAAAACTAATGATTAAATCGAGTAATCGACAAATGTTTCGTTAAAGTCACCTTGTTCTCACAATCTGATGTATTTCTGATAACTTGTACATGATACACATGTATGTGCCATTCATCCTTGATATTGTTTTAGTAACCTACAATTGAATAACATGAAAATAAATAAAGATAAATTTGTTATGCTTTTATTACAAAAATATGAGTATATTACACTTTATTATGCTACGCTAAATCAAAACAAACCTACTTGGTTGACAAAGGAAATGTAATAGCCTTCACACAAATTGTTAAATATATAATCCCAAAGATGAACACATATGGAATATGGAGTGCAGTGAAGATATTCAAAAATTAAAATACTTGGGGTAATGTTCAAATCAGAGAACATTTGTGTCTGTGGATTCTGAGACTGGTTCTTGGGAATAAACTAAACCATGCTCCTACAGAAAATAGATTAATGTATTATGATTGTCACATGAGTCCAATGATGAGTAGATGCAAAAAACTTCTTACTTAATTGACTTTTTGATGATTCATAATATGCAACATCAATACATTAATAGTAACCTAAAAGCAGATACCAGTTCGAAGCCAATTAACAAATCAAAATTTTATGTTAAATGCAGCTCAAAATTTTAACATCTTCAATCTGAAATATATTTATAATTCACAATCTACCCCTACTTAGTAGTACTATACGGATTTGGTACCTATATCTTACCAAAAAATATGCATTGTTGTTTGATTTCCAGCTTTAAAACAATGTGCAGTTTATTACCATGCAAATACAAATTCTTTCCGCATCACTCTTATTTCTTTTAATTTGCAATTTGAGTAAATTTGGTTTTAAAGTGAAGATATCTCATGGATTTAGTTTTAAAGCAAATGTGCCTACATTTAAAACAATTAACAAATCAAGTTTTAGATTTTTTACTCATACTCATTTATAGAATAACAATAAGCCAGATCCATTAGAATTAAATGCTTCTTCCATTTCTATTCTTTTATACTAAGTTAACCCATGATAACATACTCCAGGCTTGAGGTGTCCTAAAAATTAAATAACACAAAGTAAACAAAGTTAAATAAGTTACCAGATTTGTTAGCGTCAATTGAGGTCCCCTTCACAAACAGAAAAAAAAGTTCTAGAAATGCAACTTGCAATTTGACCCGTTACAAAAAGAGTGCTAATCAGATATGTTAGAACGAACTACATATTCATAGCATTTAATGATCTAATCCCTCTCTTTGAGCATATAACATATATATTATAACCTACGGGTAATCAATTTAAATCTCCATGGCTGGAAGACGCTTGAGCCATTAAATCTGCCCACCTAAACATGATAATTAATACCTCTCTATTTGCATATCTCTTCCTAATATTCAATAAAGCAATCTATTAAAGCACATAAAATCATCATATATATTGCAGCGAAAAAATTATTCAAATAACTCAATATCATGTATTTGAAAGCTCATATGATAATGTTGTGAGTTTAACTTTTTTTATATGAAAATTTTATAATAAATTATCTAATCTCATAAACATAATAGCAAAATAGCGATAATAGCTAGTCTAAACCTTTTGAGAGAGTCTTGATAGATCGACCATTGCAATGCACCCTAACCATAATGCGTCCAAACCATGAAGTTTACTCTGCATGAATCACATATGAATTTAAAAAGGGTTACTTTGCATCCTTGACCATTCCAATATCCATTGAATAATCCCCATGCTTCAAATCCTATATATTTATAATAAAGCTAAGAAGAGATACAATTATATTTACAAGCTTTCAAAGAAAAAGTTATATGTCAAAATGGTACCATCAAGTTCAAAACCTCCCTGCGGTATCGTATTTTGTGGTCTAAAATCTATTATAGCAGCTTTTAGATCTCTCAACATTTAAAGGTTATTTGAAAACATGGACTAAAACTCTCTAAACCCTAAAGTCAAAACAAACTACTAATTTTTAACTACCAGAACCAATGAATTTAGGGAATCAATCCAATTCAAACATAGTAATCAAGAAATAGAAGCAACATAGGTGAATAATAACTAAAATAACATCTCCCTTACCGTCGTAGATTAGACTTTTAAGAAACATTATTGTCGTGTAATCGCTATCAAAATGATGATCGACGACAGGAGTTGCATCGACGGAGTCTAATGGTGTTGGTCGTATGATGATGCCGGTGAAGATCGAACGGTAGTACCAGGGTTGACGATGACGGTGAGGGTGACAATAGTACCATGGTCATCAAAAGCATTCTTATTGCTCCACACTACCTATAGATGCCTCCAAATCACCCCCTTCATATTTGATCTGTTGAATCAAAGCTCTACAAAGAATGAGCTGCTTGAAGTTTTGTTAAGAGCCAGATCTGGACTTGGATGTTTTGAATTTTGAATCTATCTTCACCCTTAGCTTTTAAGTAAGCTTTACCTATTGTACACTATACTAAAAGATATATGTATGTCTGTATAGAGATAAATAAATATCTTTTAACTGAGTCGCACGTCAAACCTAAACCGACCCAAAGTAGACCAGAGATACAATATCATGTATTAGTTGTGATTACAAGTTCAATTATTGTTTATCATTATAGGTGCTTGACTACTCTCATTTGTGTGCAGACTAGAAGCTTTTGATTACATTATTTCCGTATCAAATCAATGTGAGTTTCACGGCCACGTTTTCTTACAATCATTTTATAAGCATCAAGGGGGAAAACTATGCTCAACATTTTCTTGCTGTGACATTAATAAATCATTTAGGACTATGTGTTATTGTTTTGCAAGTTTATATCTGGTACATGCATGAGTTTTATGTGTGTTACTTTATTTACAACAATTTAACTTCGGTGTTGAACCCGACGGACAAGTATTGATAGTACTATTGGTTGACATCCCACCCTTGCTTGTTAGCATACTAGTTAGGACTAACAGTGTTCATGAATAGACCCTATGTTCCATATGTTCAAACAAGATCTATGTGTACGTCACAGGTTTAGTTGTGAGGCTCATGATTACATGTGATATTGCTTGCTTATAATTGTATAGACTTATGTCTTACAAATATTTACACAATATCAAATGTTATTCTTTACTTAAACCTGCGAACTCACTAGCCATATGTTGACTTTTGAATATATCTTTTCAGGTAACAACCAGCATCAAGAAGGGTTAATCTACGCTGTTATTGTTCAATCTAAGTTGTCCCTGCATCCAACGGCCATGTGTAATTACATGTGTTATTGTTCAACCTACTAACTCACTAGCCATATTGTTCATCCGCATTTGTCATTGTTCATCCGCATTTGTTATTGTTCATCCGCATTTTTCATTGTTCATCCGCATTTGTTATTGTTCATCTGCATTTGTCATTGTTCATCCGTATTTGTCATTGTTCATTCGTATTTATCATTGTTCATCTGTATTTATCATTGTTCATTCGCATTTGTCATTGTTCATCCGTAATTGCTAGTTTTCAACCGCATTTGCTAAATTTTCTCACTTAGGCGCATGAAAATTTCCTTGGCGCATGACAACTGTTCAGGCGCATGACAGTGGGTGCATGACCACTGTTCAGACGCCCAAACCAACACTTTGCAGTTTCGAGCATCCGAACCCTTCTAGAAGGTGTGGAGACGGACTGCCCGCCACCCAAACCAGCCAATGCATGGATTGTCCCCATGCATTCAGCCACCTATTCAGCGACTCTTCTCTCTTCTCGACTGTCCCAAAACCTAACCTTTACTCTACCCATTCTTTTAGAAACCGTAGATCCCATTCCATATCACCTTTTCACTCTCTCGAATTCTCACTCTCCCATTCTTTCTCTCGGCTTTCTCTCTCGGTTACTACCAAAAACCAAAGGTCAAAGACTTAAACCGAGCTGCAACCAGAACATCCAAGGCCAGAACTCTCTGATCAACTTTCTTGCACTCATCCAATCACCTACTTACGGGTATTTCTTTGAGCAGAAGACCCGAGACCCATTTTGCTACTTTGGCGTGACTTGTAACTCCACAAAAGGTATATTATCCATCGTTTCCGTATACCATACGCCTAGTACATAAGAACCAACTGAGAATCTTCTGTTGGAATCTCTAAAGCATCCGACCCTTAACCCGGGTCTAACCCTCATTATTTACACTTTTACCCAACTTAAAAATCATATTGTAAGCTGTTTTAACCCCAATTGTGAGATTTCAGATTGTTCTGATGGTTTAAAAACCGAACCGTTATGTTTCATATGTGAACTTAATGTTTCTTGTAACCGATTGTACGAGTCATTTTATAAAGTTTCCTAGAAAGGAAACTTTCTAGCGTAATTTCTAAAGGTTGTGGTCATATGTAAATTTAAGCATATCATACCCCTAGTCACCTTCCCAGTAGCCTTAGGCCTGTAACTTACCTTTATATCTTGCTTTTAGGGTGCTAGGACTTGAACTTGTCTGTATCAGTGGAATCTATATCTGTCAAGGTGGGTACAAGAGTCACCTTTTAACTACTGTTTTGGGATGAAGCATGCTCTAATTAAACTAAATTACTTTTGTGTTGTATTATGATGCTATGTGTTGTGGTAATATTGATACCTACTGATACTTGTATCACAGTCATTAATTCTTTTATGAACCGCTTGTTTATGGGTAGATCTACTTAGGGAGTCCCCAACACATAGTGCCTTCCATGATGAATGGGAAGGGTACCACACTGAGATCCTGCGGGGTCATTTATGGCATGTAACAAGTTTTATAAGATACTATGGTGAACCATTCGGCAGGTATATTGCACTGATTTGAGGCTCAGTTCTCCCAACGGGATTTAACTGGCAATACAATTTTTGAAGAGGTTATCTAGGGCTGAGTGCAGGGTTGATTGTGATCCCCACAACAATGATACTATGATTTTTAAATCAAATGTTGAATTCTAATGAATTCTTTTGTTTTTAATCTTTAAGCACTTGAATTCACCACCTTTTTAGTTGACCCAATTTTATTTTGAACATGTTTGAGGTAATCCGTGATGGGATTCTAGCTGTTGAAGAAGACCTTGACCTAGCACCGTGACCCATGGCATTGGCTTGTTTTTTTAAAACATTTTGAACAATTTACATTTGTTAGTGTTTCAAATGATTTGTACTGAGGAATTATGTACTTGTGTTGGGGGCTAGACCTACTTTTAGCATGGTTTTTCTTTAAACATTAATGCCATGTGATGTTCTCTCCTTTTGTGCTCTTATGATGGTTTGTTTCTGCTGCCAAATATTGTTGCTAGTCTGTGACGTCCTGTTGGATCAAGAAGAAGGTTGGTGCAACCAAAACCAATTCACTTAGACAATTTTATGTATCAAGAAGAAGGCTGGTGCAACCAAAACCAATTCACTTAGACAATTTTGTGTACTACATATAAAGGCTTCCGAAGCTTAGCATGAAACTTCCGAAGGTTGTAGAGTACTTCTAAAGACAAAGTAAAACATCAACTTCCGAAGGAAAAGCTCTACTTTTGAAGACAAAGACATGCTTCCAAATATAAAGTTAGAAGACTGCTTCCGATTTATGAAGTTCATCAAGCCTCGGAAGAAGCAATCTTTTCCGAAGCATAAGTGGCCTCGGAAGAACTTGTTCTTCTAAAGCCAACTTATCTTTCGGAAGACACTACTATGAACCAGTGGACATAAGTATGGTCCTTCTGACACTCTGCTGCAAAACTCTGATATACTGCATGGCATTTTCTCTAAAGCGATGTAGTTGACCATACTTTATTCCACTGTCCACCTTTATTAGGTAGTACAGTTACCAACTTTAGTGCGTAACAAAAGGTAAATCATGGACATGTCATGACTACCATATCTTAGATAATACTTTATCTAAGATACCTTAACTCTAGCATTGTAGTATATGCTTTAGTCATGGGCTTCCAGCTGGTATCAAAGTATATCCGACTGTAGATAGTAGTATATATAGTTTCTCATTGTAACTAATAAGTATGCTGGTGAGAGTCTTGTAACACTTTGAGTTAAGAAGTAATATATACACGTATCTTGAAAATTATATCAGTGTGCTTTTCTGCTACTTAGTATATTATTATCAGCTCTTAGATAAGACTCTGCTTAATCTGATTTGAGTGTAGCATTTGTGAGTTAAGAGAAAACCAAGTTCTAAGTGACAAAAACTATCCTGCAATTGGTATCAGAGCACCAGGCTCTTGATTGTGAGATCTTACCATCCAAATCATCCTGTTTTTCACTCCTCACTACAACACACTCAATATGGCCCTCAACAAGTCCGAAGTTGAAATGGGAACGATGACTAAAGCACCGGTCATCACTCCTGAAACTTCAGATCATTGTGCAGACGCATAGAAGGCTTCATCAGGTATCAAGACAGCAAAATGTGGCAATCCATTGTCAATGGCTCGTACAAACCCAAGGTGGCTTCATCTGGTGGAAACGGGGCCATGATAGAAAACGATGAAGATTACTCTAATGAGGACCAAAAGAAGATAGACATTGATAGCAATGCTATGACTATTCTCATGACTGCAATACCAAACTCCATCATGGTGGGGTTTGAGCATTGCAAGTCAGCCAAGGAATTGTTTGATGCACTTGCTCAAATGTACTCTAGCTCAAATGACTCCAATAAGGACTCACTGAAGTAGTAGTTTGAGAACTTCACCTATATTGCTGGAGAGACTCTCAGTCAGTAATACTTCAGGTACATGGATCTCATTTCTTCTCTTCAGTCTGTGGGAATCACTCCTAGACTTGGAGACCTTACAAGAAAGTTCATGAGTGCTCTTCCTAATGAATAGACATTCTACTATGTCTCTATCAAGAGATCAGATAATCTAAACACACTTACCATGACCGAACTTTATGGTATTCTTGATGGATACCGTTTGGAAATGGAAAGCAAGAGAGGCCATCAGACAAGTAGACCCCTGAGTCCTCCTACTAGCAATGCTTTGATGGTTGCTGAAGGCTCAGGATCCACACAACCTCAACAGTACCTGACTCACACTCAACAGCCATCCTGCTCATCTGGACCATACATCACATTTCCTGAGACTCCAAGGTCTCAACAAGCACAACAGAGCTCCTTTCAGAACAGTTGTGCCTTTGTCTCAGGAAGTGGACATTCAAGTGATTTTCATTATTGCTTTAGTGATCTGGAATGCTTTAGTCTAGATGATGTAGAGTATGTGGACATACTCCAACAAATGGCTCTTTTAACCTACAGAGCAAAGAAGTTCTTCAAGAGAACTGGAAGGCAGTTTCCTGAGAACCCAACTAACAACAAGTTTGGGTTTGACAAAACCAAGGCCAAATGCTATAACTGTAATCAACTTGGTCAGTTTGCAAGGGAATGCAAGGCTCCCAAGACAAATCCGGGAACTTCACAGGCCTCCACACATCCCTCTATCTCAAAGCCCACTAGAAAGTCAACGGAAACAGCTGCAATGGCTCAAGAAGTTGACTAGAGCTTCATGGTGCAAGATGTGACTCCCACTCAAGCTCTCATGGAAGGAACAGATGATATTAAGGTATATGAACATCTCTATACTTCTGCATGTATTGCTTCGGTTAAATTGTATCAGGACTACAATATGGAGATTAAATCCGACATTGAGTCTTTAAATGTTTTAAAATCTGATTTTAAAAGGGCTAAATCTGACTATTAAAGATTAATTGAGGAGTTGGAGACAACTGTGTCCTTATTAAAATATGAACATTCAAACTATAAGACTCGAATAAAAGAATTGATATCCAAATTGTCTGAGGCTCAAGCCCAGCTGGTCACTGCTGAGGCTCAGGCCAGGAAACATGCTATTTCTGAGAAAAACTTCCAACCTATTCTTGCATCATCCTCCCATTCTAAACTCTGTTATCAGAACAAAGGAGGGTTGGGAACCAATGAAATTGCTCCACCACATTCCTATGAGTCTATTAGACAACCTAGATGTGGTACTGAGGAGCAAGAGGTTCCAACTGCTGACCCTTCCTCATTAGAATTGAAGGATGAAGCAACAATAGTGGCCACCACAGGGGAGAAACAGGAAGATATACTCATCTCCTCCTGTGAAAACCAAATCCTAACTACTGAGGCTAGAAGGAGCAGAGCTAAAGCTACTAAAAGAACTGCTAAGAAAGTGGCTGATTCTAAGCTGAAGATTGAGCCAAAGCAAAAAGGTGTCTTAATCTCAGCTGGATTCCAAGTGTTAGGTACTTCCGATTCAGGAAAAGAGTGTAATACTAGCACTCCTGTCCTGCCAAAGGATCAGAAGTTGAAAGGAAAAGTTGCTGAAGCAGAGAAAAAGCCCATGAAACAGCAACCCTCACATTCCTTAAAGACTAACATTGCATGCATAATGTGTGGACTACAAAACCATATGGCAAAAGATTGTTACTACAATACTGCAAGCACACATTATGCAAATAATGCTAGAAAAGAAGGAGTCATGGAAGGTTTCACATTTAGACCTTTTCAAACGGCACAAGTGATAAGGAAGGGAAAGCTAGTTTCGGAAGCAAAGTTGCTTTCGAAAGAAAATCTTTTTTCCGAAAGGAAAATGGCTTCGGAAGCAAAAGCTACTAAGGTTCGGAAGAACAAGAAATTTCCCATGAAACCATCCCAGAAGAAGACTACTTCGAAAGAAAAGGTGGTGAAGGCTTCTTCCGAAAAGAAAGAAGCTTCGGAAGAAAACCATGCTGCAAAAGCTTCAACAAGCTCATCCTCCAAGATTAACCAAAGGATGGACTGGAAGATCAAGGAAAATGCTGCAGCCCAAACCTCTTCTTCAAAGACCCATATT
>BJCN01154253.1:0-14280 GCA_018326445.1 Flaveria brownii
GATTGTCCAACTGTAAGCATTCCGGGAACGGGGCCTTACAGTTCATCACAGAGGCCATTCTTGATCTAGCCTCTGAGGTAAACAGTGAGGACTTCCTTACAACTCCCATATCTTATACACCACAAGTTCAACCCCACTCTGCCCAACCTAAATCCTCTAAACCTGAGTCTCCAAAGGCTGAATCTTCCTCTGATCCTAAGGGGAAGAGGAAGCTCACAGCTGAAGAGATTCTAGAGAAAGAAAGGTTGGAAAAGCTAAAGAATAAAGGAAGAGTTGATATCAAGAAGCTGTTGGCTACAAACAGCAAAGCAACAGCAACCGCTCAAGAAAGTATCAACAATCAAAGGAGAGTGGAGGTTATAGACAGGCTCATCAGCCTGGGAGTAGACAATGAAGAAATAGTTCTACTCCCACTTGATGAACTTGTGAAGTTGGAGAAGGCAACCTTGCTGCAAAAAGAAAAGGATAAGGCAGCAAGGTTGGCCATAGAGGAGTAAAGGAGGAAAAAAAGGATGAGGCTATGGAGAAGGATAGGTTGGAGAGAATAGCCTTTCTCTACACAAAAGGCTATTCTTATAAGGAGCTAGCACCTCATGATAATGATACGATATTGTTTCTTTTCTTCAAAGAGCAATATCAAATCAATAAGGAGAGAAAAGGGTTGCAAGGGAAAAGCTAAAGGAGAAGAAGGAGGAGGAGGAAGAAACACAACTTACTGCTGCAAAGAAGATGGGAGATAAGGAATGGATGAAAGCTTATCTCAAATCTCATGGCTTCACCGGAAGGCAAGTGGGTCCCAGATCTGAGAAGACCCTACAACAGCATCTTAGCGACATCAAGGCTGATATTCGCTTAGGAAGAAGGTAGGAGGTACCCCAAAGATAAAGTGTTCAGAGGATGGCACCCAAACCATAACCTACAAAACCTATGCCCATATATTTTCCCTTCCTCATCAAAAACTGAACCCATAACTGAACCTTTAACCCGTGACCCACACCATCAGCCTTACCTCTCAACAGCACTACCTCTCAATAACCACCACCACCACCTATCCTTAAGCCCAAAACACAACCTAAAACCCAATCACTACCCAAACCATCTTCTAAATCATCTAAGCTCATGTCCTTAAAAGAGTTTAAGGAGATCAAAAGGAAGCTCACCAACTGCACAACATTGAGCAACATCTCTTATGAGAAAGAGTCCATTAAGCTTAAATATATTGATGGCTCTTCCTGTTCCCTCACAAGAGATGCATTCCTTGATCTATCATAGGGAACACTAGAACAAGATTTCCAACTTCTTGCAACCAACTCAGATGTTCTTAAAAAGAAGAGAAGAAGTTAAGAAGGAAAATGGTGACTCTACTAGACATTAGGAAAGATGACAAGCTTCCAACTAAGCCCCTCAATCCTAGAAGGCAAATTATCCCGTGGAGGTTAGATGAACCTTCACACAGCTTTGCTGTTGAAAGGGAGAATGGTCAAGTAAACAAACTTGATACATCAACTCTGCTACACTCTAGTAGATTTGACATTGCTGAGTTAGCAGAGAAACTACTCTCTAATCCCTCCAACTCTCAGATTGCTACTCATATCAGAAATCATCTGAGCAGTCTTCATCTTGCTGAGCTTACAAAGAAAGCAAAGACTAAAAAAGATTTGAAAATGAGAGCAAAGGAAGAAGAAGAAAGTGCAACCATAGAAGGAAGAACATTCCTACAGATGGTTGAAGGCCCAATTTCGGATCCTATAATTAGATAGGAATATGACTACAATTCCTATCAAGTAACTCTCTTCAGAGGGACATATCAAAGGTTGCATGTCATTCAGAGTAATAGATTAGGTTTATTATCTACGAATGACTTGTAAAAGCTCTTCATCACCACATCAGGGAAGAACAAATAGACAGACAAATATCTGCTTTTCCTGGTGTTGAAGACTTTTTGGAGTAGAAGGAGGTGAAGTTTTGGTAGCATCAGCCAAGGGGGAGTTTGTTGGATCATATGAGGCTAGTGCAACCAAAACAAGCTGAAGTGGTGTTTCAAAGACAAAGCTGCTCTTCCGAAGACAATTAAAAGATTTTTGGAAGCTAAAGTGTGAAGAACTTCTGAAGGTAGAACTAAGTCTCCTGAGATTAAGTAGTTCTCCTTTCGAAGTATACAAACTTAGAAGATCCAAGACAAAGTCTTTTGAAGTATAAAGTCATGAAGACTTGTAGAAGACTCAGAAGAAGTTGTTTCTTCCGAAGTATAAATGGCCTCGGAAGAACTTACTCTTCCGAAGCCATTTAGCTTCGGAAGAACCAACTATGAACCGGTGGACATAAGTGTGCCTGGTCTGACATCCGCTGCAACCTCTGATATACTGCATGGTGTTTTTTCACAACCATGTAGTTGATCATACTTTAATCCATTGTTCACCCTTTATCAGTTAGTATAGTTGCCAATTTTAGTTGGTGACAAAAGGTAAGTCATAGACCTTTCATGACTACTTAATCTAGGATAGTATTTTATCTTAGATGCTTTACTTCTAGCAATGTAGTATTTGTCTAGTTGTAGATTTCAGTTAGTCATTCAAGTATAACCGGCTGTAGATAGTAGTATATATAGTTTCTCATTGTAACTCATCAAACCATGCTTGTAATACTAAGTTGAAAAGTAATATATACAAGTATCTTCAAAAAACCATTCTTGTGTTCGTTAACTTATTATATTACTTGTGAACTTAGCTAGAGATTATGCTTCATCAAATCAAGTGAGATTTAGTGAGTTTGTGAGATAAATTTGTGTTGTGAGACCAACAACGATCCTGCACTTTATAAGTTTAAACACGTATTGATTTGATACTTTATTAATATTTATATTTAAATTTTAAAATTAAAAAATAATATGTTATTAAATAACAAAACTTAGTCATAAATACCAAAATACTAAATCCAAAATATCTCTATTAAGTGTATTAAAATTAAGTGAAATATCTATTTTTCCCTAAATGGATGCTTTATAAGGTAGAGTAGATAAATAGTTGGCCCGCACGATGTGTTGCTTATCACTAAGACTCTTCTCCGATCTATCTTAAACACTTATCATAGTTGGGTATTATTATTATTGTCGTTGTCGTTGTCGTTGCCGTTGCCGTTGCCGTTGCCGTTGCCGTTGCCGTTGCCATTGTCGTTGTCGTTGCCCGTTGCCGTTGTCGTTATCGTTATTCTTATTGTTATTCTTATCGTTATTAATATTGTTATTAATATTGTTATTATTTTTGTTATTATTTTCATTATTATTATTACTATTATTATTACTATTATTATTATTATTATTATTATTATTATAATTACTACTACTACTTTTATTATTGTAATTATTTTACATACTTTTCTATTTTCTATTCTAAATTTGTAGTTTTTAAGTGTTAACTAAGTGGTGGTGGTCGTGCATTTTGTAGTTTTTAAGTGTTAATAAAAAAAAAAAAAAATTGTGGGGGAAAGACCGCGTACATCTTCCCTTAAATGGGACGGACCCTCCCTGGACCCTGCGAAAACGCGGGAGCTCTTTGCAGCACCAGGTACGCCCTTAAATGTTAATTAATTGGTGGTGCTTATATATTCCGGTAATAACATTGACTTGGTTAAACCTGTGTAATATGTCAAATTGTAGTAAGCGAGAAGTCATCCGAGCACTACACCATAACTCGAGATCTTGGGGAGATATTCCAACTAAAATGTCCCTCCCTGGTTCATGAAAAAAAAATTTAAATCAAGAAGAATCTTCTAAAAATTAATATAGATATGATGTATGCAATCAAATATGAACTAAAAATTAATGTAGATATGAGATATGCAATCAAATGTAAACTACATCAAGGGACCAAATCAGATTATAGCTTGAAATAGAAAGAATACCAACCTTGAATGCCTTAATTAATAGGAAGGTTAACATATACTCACCCATGTGTTTGATTGTGGTGACCAAAGTGAATCGACAAAACATTTATTTATTTCATGTCCTTTAGCAAACTACGTGTGGCATTATGTTGGCACATGGTGCAAGGTACCCCAATTTACGCATTTGAAATCGGAGATTTATTTCAACTTCATAAAAATATTCCGGCAAATAACACAAAAAGGAAAGCATAGGAGAGTGACACGTATCCGTTGCGATTTTTATTAGTAAGTAGAGAGATAAGTAACAAGAAAGGAGCGGAAAAAATGAGAGAGAGATTTAAGAGAGTATGAGAGAGTGATTTAAGAGAGTGACAAATTCACCATATGTATTCATTTATTAGTAGTTGGATTAATCATCTAAATTGTATGCAAATCAAATCAAAACAAGTCTTTTTGTTAAAATGAATTAAAAAATAATTGAAATCCTAGTTTTTCCTCCACTAAAATTGTACATATTATTTCAAATACAAAAATGCTTCCTCCAATCATGAGTTTCTTTTTTCTTTCTTTAACGATCAACGTGGTCATCCGGGTAAACATATTGACAAAAGGATACTCATGTCTTGCATATACAGACAGTGCTGGTGATCCGACATGCCTACCATACCACGGGATACCCACGCTCAAAGACCAATTATGATATAACCCCTAACCCACTTAGAACATATTACACCGAATGAGAATCGAACCTATAACCTTTACATTGGAATGTATGGGATCCCTTCTCTATCTCATTTTTGCATCCCTCTTCTTGCTTTCTTCCTCCAATCTTGGTAGATTTGTTTTACAATAGCATCACTCTTCAAAAATAATGAGTAGCCACAATTAAATAAGTCAATTATTATTATATTGTGAAAATCTTTTTATAGCCAATGAATTAACGAGGCAATGTGAGTTTTTCTTACGACTTGAACAATATTCAAAGTTTCATTGAATCTATCTTCATGATCGTAACTTTCTATGGACTATTTCTCCTTTTTTTAAATAGTTACAGAAGTATAATGAATGAACTAGAAGTAGTTGGAATCCAACTTATCAAAACCATGTAGTTTTGATGTTAAACTAGATACAAAAGACATAGTTTCATAGAGTTTCATATGTAAGTTTAGATGCGTGACAACATCATATTTATTTTTTTTGTGTAAAATAGAATAAAAATTCAGTTTAAATAGATTTTGTTTGTGTCATCTTGTAAAAACTAATATTGTGTTTGGATTTATGTATTTGACATATTTTTGAGTTCATCTTGGGTTTGAGTTCTTATGTCTCAAAAGATTTTCATGTTCGTATGATATTCGGATACCAACACGCGAACAAAACCATCTAAGAACCCCTACTTGTCACTATAATAATCTAAAATCTTCATTATTAAATAAAAATAAAGGGCCACTATTGATTCCATTGACAAATGATGTCATTCATAGTTACATCATGTTGATCATACAAAGTGACGCATCACTCATGTCGTAAAAAATAATTAGTGTAATGCATTGAGTTGTTGACTTGTGACAATCCATGTATGATAAAATAGAAGTTCCATCAATGGCCCATAACTCCATTTGACATTTGTGAGCCAATTATCTTAAGGTTTTCATACTGGTCGGCTCCACTTAGCATAAAAACTAAACTAACGAGTTCATACAAACTTGCATGAAGTTATATATATTTTTTATAAGTTCAACTGGCAATTTATTTATTCTCACCAAAACCTTTTCTAACATAAAATTATAGATTTTTCTAGTAGACAAAAGCTTGGTACCAAACTAAATGTTTCATCAAACATAATCATTGCCGTGTCTATAAGGGTGGAGAGGACACCTCTCATTTTTACCATAAACTTTCTTTTAACAAACTACCAATTTGATCATCTCGTATTGTTTTTCCCAAGCTTATGTGCAGGGGTGAGATACTCATTTTTCTTCTTTGGAATTTGTCATTTTTATTTAATAATTAATAAATAATTTAATTTATATGATTTTAACGCATTATATCACTCTTATTAATTAAAAGTAAAATACAGATCAAAACTCCAACCCCAATACAACACATTAACGTTGAAGGACAATATCCAACAATGATCTGCTCAAACCATCACATGGTTTTAGACATGTTTCGATATCATGGTCTTTGTAGTTTCTTCAAAGCCTCGCGCTATCCATCATGAGTGCCACCGCTTTATTTTTCTTAATTTTACTTTCAACCACCTTTTCTTTAAGAAGTTTTTCGCTTGTCTTCAACACTTGCTCAACATATTAAAATCCAACATGATTTAACCAAATCATCCTTCTTGCTTGAGAAGGAAGTCACTTTCTTCTCTTTGCATTGGAATTTGTTGGTGCGATATTAGGAAATATATTATCTATGTGGGTTGTTTTCCAACGAGAGACTCTTCTTGTCCCTCGTTCTCCAAATTCTTGTTCTTGGACTTTATTATCTTCCTCCTTCAAGTCAGCCACATCATTATATTTTGAGGTTTGGGTTGGGTCACGATAGGGTAGGTGTTTTAGGTTACGATATCAAATGAATCAAATTTTGATCTAGTCCAAGATGAAACTCACTTTGTAAAGCTTGAATAGGGATCTATTAATATTGTGGCATATTTTTAGTATTGATACGGATTGGATTTGATTGATTTCGCCTCGTATTGACTTTAGGTTTGATTGCTTACGGGTGGAAATAGTTTTGTTTTTCTTGGATCCATTTGAAGAGTTTCGAGTAGTAGAAAAACAAGTGAAGATATGTGAAAAATGAATTAAATTGTTGTTATTTGTATATAGCCAAAATAAAAATAATTTTAGTTAGTGCATAACAAGTATATAATCATTGACATAAAAAATTGGCTATTGAAGGCTCGGGTTGCAATCGGGAAGAAGAGCCTCTAGACGACAAGAATTTCCGATACCTAGCATGGTGGGGTGTGGGTGTTCTGTAGGTATCACATTGTACCAATACTTGCAGGTTAAGTGCCCCGAATACCCTAACATTTTAATGCCTGCAACCTTGTACATATAACTTGAACATAGTTCAAACAATGTGTTATGCGACATAAATAAACAAAATTTATTTGATATCTACAAATTAGCCCTAACTTTACTCTTCAGGATGAGCTCAAATGAAATTAAATACACCTTGGTTAGCTTCACAAGCCGAGCCCTATAGTCCAATTAGTGTTTGTTTTTCAACTACTAATTTCCCTTGCATGATGTAGTGAGAAACCCTTATTTTACACAAAACATTTTATTTATCGTAGTATCAATTTTAATCACACAAAAGGTGCTCCCTATAACCAAAATATAAAGTTGTAACATGCCAAAAAAAATATAATGCATGTTTTCAATTGATCAAAACTAAGCAATTATTATGAAAATAAATATTGAATTTGTCATTTCATTAACTTGTGGAAAGTAGCAAGGACTTTTATTTATTTATTAGTCAGGTCGTGATCCAATTTTGAACCAAATGAAATAAGAATAAGGTTAAATTACATAAATAGTTTATATGATTATGATAAAATAACAAATTTAGATATAATAATAACATAAGAAAGAAAACAAAGGGATGGATGGGGTTCACATCCCCAACCTCACCACTATAAAAAATAACAAAAGAAAAAAAATGTAACAAACTGCATATTTCTTTATGTATCGGAACTGAATATAAACCACAATGCAACCAATATATTGTAAATAAATTAATAAAAATACTTGTAATTATAGTTTCATCAAAATCTTTTGCAGTAAGATGAGATTTTGGATGAAATTAATTAAAATTCCAAATTTCGATTTCATCAAATTATATTGAATTCCGTTATACCAAACACACACCAAATCTTAAATCGTTAGTAATAAAATAGAATAATAAAATTCGATGAATAAATGAATTAGAAGGATACTTATGAAAAAAAGTGAAACATGAAGGAGTTGGTGGTAAAATGTGAATCAATATTCAATAATGAAGAAAATGACGGAAAAATAAAGTAATATTGAATGAACAGAAAGCCGTCGAGAAAGTAGCCCACGGACCATTGATCATCATCTTCAACAATTTGTTGAATTTGATTGTAGATTCTTTTCATTTGTTTTACTTCCACCTTCAAATCCTATATAAACACCCTCACCCTCATAGATTCATCCATCTACCTCCATCTCCATCTCTGCTAGCTGTTGATTCAACCTAAACTTTTGATTCAATGGCGGACCCCGTGGAGCTTCCTAATCGAATTGGGATTCTGCCCTTCAGGAACAAAGTCTTGTTGCCTGGCGCGATTATTCGAATTCGATGCACTTCCCCCAGCAGGTTGCTTTTTGTTCTTGTTTGTAGCTCGTGTTGATCGATTTTCTCAAAGGAAATCGATTGCTTTTGTGTTTTTCGTTGCGTGTGTGTTAGGTCGAGCGGTTTTTGTGGGTTTTTGTTTCTTTTCTTCTGAAATTAACAGGAACTTGATGGAATTTGAGCTTTTGATTGGTTATTACTACTGCAAAATCTCTCTGTTATTTGAAATTTTTTGTTAATTTTGACTTGTAGTTGGATGAGTTCGAATTAGGGTTACTGATTAAAATGTTTGTTGATACCTTTTTTGTGGAGCATGAGTAGTTGTTGATAAAAGATACATGGAAGCTTTTGTGGTTAGCTTTGGAAAAAGATGTAGCCATTTTGTGGTTGAATGTAACCGGTCGTTGTGGTTGCTGCAGTGTTAAGCTGGTGGAACAAGAATTGTGGCAGAGGGAGGAGAAAGGTTTGATTGGCATTTTGCCGGTTCGTGATGCTGCAGAAACAGTGTCACTTGGTTCCATGTTGACGCAAGGTGATTAAGCTTATGATATTGCATTTATCTTGAGGAATGTTTTAACTAACCAGAATGGAGTTATGTTATTGATGCAGGGACTGATCTGGGAGATAGAAGCTCAAAGAATCAAGGAGGTATGTCAGCTTCTCACAAGCTTGATGGGAAAAGTCAACAAGAACCTATACATTGGCATACGAGGTACATATTGATCGAGGAATATGATTTTCCTTTTCCCTATGTCCTGTTGATCATGTGTTCATGATCTGATGCGTAGTGTAAAAATTTAATGCTAGGGGTGTTGCGGCTCGTGCATTACATTTGTCAAGAGGAGTTGAAAAACCAAGTGGGAGGGTCACATACACAGTTGTTCTTGAAGGTCTATGCAGATTTAGTGTCATGGAGCTAAATACAAAGGGGGCATATTCTACTGCAAGAATATCCCCTCTTGATATGACTAGGGCTGGTATACTCACAACCCCATTATTCTATCTACATACTTTAAATCCCTTGTAAAATTTTATGTTCCCGTTGCTTGCTTGCTAATAGTTTCTAATCTCAATCAGAGATGGAGCGGGTTGAACAAGACCCAGATTTTATAGCACTATCTCGTCAATTTAAAGTAACCGCGATGGAGCTTATTTCTGTTCTCGAGCAGGTATCACTGACTAACTCTATTGTTTCTCTCAGGTTTCACATGCATATTATGATATGAGGCTCATATGTGGCTTCCTCCTCTAGTTTATTGTTAGAATGCTTGTTGTTTATGTTTCTAATTTGTTATTATCAGCATGTTATCCTTTCCTCTTCATTGATCCACTTAGATGGAAAAAGGGGTATCATCTCACCGTATCCTTGAGAAGATACACCTCTAAACATCTAACTCATGGAATTCGTGCTTGAGTGCTTGTTAGTCTCTTGTAGAACAAGAGTTGTATTATGTCACATTTTAGCCATATCTTGATAAATTTGGTTTCACATTGTTCATTGATATGTTATTTTGTTTTATGCTCATGGTTGAGTTTTTACTAATTTATTCATTATAAGTGGAATTTGAAGCCATGATCTTCAGGATATTGCCACCTAAAAAATGGGCCCAAATGTAACCAAGTTTAAGGTTTGATGGCCTTTCATTATAAAATTTTAATTAAACTTGGCGGTTGAATATGCTGCCATGCTTCTCAATATGATGTAAATCAAAACAAAAAAGAAAAAGTTCTATGTAAAAAAGACAATGAAAGAATCGTTGACTCCGTAAAACATGTACGGTTTGACTTAGGAATCTGAATGAATGCTCCTGAACTTTAAAAATGCTGTGGATTTAAAGTCATTTTAGATGAAATCAAAAAGACATCTACTGTTCACTCTTTCAGTTGAAGACATTTTTGTTTGGTTCGAAATAAAAAATCATTATCTGGTACATAGTCATGCTGAATTTTATTAATATGTCAAAAAGAGTTTATTCTGTCAAAATTTAAAAGTTACTTTCTCTTCCCACGTTCAGAGTTTTCAAAAAGACAAAAGAGGAAGATTATCAGAAAAGTCTTTTTCCCTTTTCTAGGATATTCTTCCCTTACTTCATCAATTATAACTTTTTTGTTTTATGTAAGAACTTCTTCATACTCATCTCATTAGCTTAATTTTATATGCACCATGAAAGAAATAACATGCCATTTATTGAGGTTCCATGAGGCACAGGCCTCTTACCCCATACTGGAATTCCTGTTGTAACTGCTTGCTATGACCTTGCAATTGTTTCCTGGGTTTAATGTAAGAATTAGTTTCTCATTGTCTGAAAGGAAACAGTTTCTTTAACTTTCTTCTGCCACGTTTCTTTTTAATTATGCAGTTGCACATAGTATTTCTGTATACTTCTTGATTGCTTGTGTTATGGTTTGAATCTGCTGCACTTCATTGAGGCACTCAATGCATTTTCCCATCATGAGTTATTACTTAAAGTTGAAACTTGCAAGGATTTACTGAATATGCCTAATCATATAATTTCTATATATCTTTCCTAGAAACAAAAAACTGGTGGGAGAACTAAAGTTCTTCTGGAAACTGTCCCGCTGCACAAACTGGCAGACATATTTGTTGCAAGCTTTGAAATTAGTTTTGAAGAGCAACTATCAATGCTGGATTCTGTCGATGTTAAAGTGAGGCTTTCTAAAGCCACAGAATTAGTTGACAGGCACTTACAGGTAACCTCATAGTACAACTGATGAATGTTAGTTAGCATACTTGTCATTTTTATACTGAGTACCTAGTTTTGTGATGAGATTACTAAATCTTGTACCAGTCGATACGTGTGGCAGAGAAGATAACCAAAAAGGTTGAAGGACAGCTGTCAAAGTCACAAAAGGAGTATCTTCTTCGTCAGCAAGTCTGTTTTCTCATTTAATTCATGGGCTGGATTTGGGCTTACTATATCTCTGTTCTTTCATATTTGTTTTCTTTATACATTATGACCAGATGAGGGCTATAAAAGAAGAGCTTGGTGACAATGATGATGAAGATGATGATGTAGCTGGCCTTGAAAGAAAAATGCAAGCTGCTGGAATGCCTCCAAATGTGTGGAAGCATGCACAGAGAGAACTAAGGTAGAGCTTTATGAAGTTTTGATGATGAAATATATATCTTGGTTTTGCTTACAACGAGGAGTTTCTATACCAATGCCAACCATATGATTTAGTTTACTGTTGTCAACTGTAATAAAATATATATAAAAATACATAGAAAAGGAAAATCTGTCAGGGTCAAATTGATGGCCTCTTCTTTAAACAAAGTGCATCTAGATCAAGTTTTCTATTATTTCTTTTGTAACCATTACCATAATGCTCCATCAGGAGACTGAAGAAAATGCAACCTCAGCAACCTGGATATAACAGTTCTCGTGTTTACCTTGAGCTTCTTGCTGATTTGCCATGGAAGACAACTAGTGAAGAAGTAGAACTAGACCTAAAAGCTGCAAAAGAGCGACTCGACAGTGACCACTTTGGTTTAGAAAAAGTCAAGCAAAGGATTATTGAATATCTAGCTGTTCGCAAGGTTGACGAACAATCTGGCTTTCTTATCTATAAATGGTTAATGCTGTAATGAATCAAATTCTGGATATTGCATTGCAGTTAAAGCCAGATGCAAGAGGTCCTGTGCTATGCTTTGTTGGCCCACCAGGAGTCGGGAAAACATCTTTGGCATCATCTATTGCTGCTGCTTTGGGTAGGAAGTTTGTACGGATATCCCTTGGTGGTGTGAAAGATGAGGCTGATATTAGAGGCCATAGGAGGACTTATATTGGTAGCATGCCGGGCCGGCTTATTGACGGACTAAAGGTGAAGTTCAATTTCGTCTGCAGAATTATCTTATCATAATCACCAAACAACTTATGTCTTCAGTTTGATCAATATTGGTTTTTTTGTATTAAAAATTTCTTTCAGAAAGTCGCTGTTTGCAATCCTGTTATGTTGCTGGATGAAATTGATAAAACAGGATCTGATGTACGTGGTGATCCTGCTTCAGCACTACTGGAGGTTCTTGACCCTGAGCAAAATAAATCATTTAATGATCAGTATCCTACTTTAGTAAATATATTGATCTTTAATTATTTAATCATTATTTAAACCTTTTGGCTATTAATGGATATGAGAGACTTGGTTATATGCAATACATAGCATGGCCACAAGTTTTGTTCAGCACTTTGATTCCTTAATTCCTGCCTTGCCTTAAAGCTATTTAAATGTTCCTTTTGACCTGTCAAAAGTGATATTCGTGGCAACTGCTAATAGGGCACAGCCAATTCCTCCTCCACTTTTAGACAGGATGGAAGTCATTGAACTTCCTGGATATACAGCTGAAGAGAAGCTTAAAATAGCAACGCATCACCTAATCCCACGTGTTCTAAATCAGCATGGCTTAAATTCTGAATTCCTCAAAGTTCCTGAGGTATCAACTCCTCTTTCTTATGGTTTTTTTAAAGTTTATGTAAATTGATTCAAAACTATATATTAAAATGGAAAAGAAGATTTGGCTTATGTGGTAGGTGATGGTGAAACTTATAATTCAACGATACACTAGAGAAGCTGGTGTGAGGAACCTAGAGAGAAACCTTGCAGCATTAGCTCGTGCAGCAGCAGTAAGAGTTGCAGAACAAGAGCATACAATGGTTCCGCTTAATAAAAATATGCACCAGATTTCATCACCATTGCTGGAGAGTAGACTTGCTGAAGGAGAGGTGGAGATGGAGGTCATACCCATGGATGTTACCAATCATGAAATATCAAGTGCACTCAGGGTTATGTCACCATTAATTGTGGGCGAAGATATGCTGGAAAAAGTACTTGGGGTAAGCACTTTACTTTTACATAAGAATATTGTTATTGTACATCTTTCTTGTTCCTGAATTCGCTGTTTAACTGCTGCAGCCTCCAAAATATGACGAAAAAGAAACCACAGAAAGAGTTGCAAGTCCAGGGGTTTCTGTGGGGCTAGTCTGGACCTCCTTTGGTGGAGAAGTCCAGTTCATTGAGGCTACATCAATGATGGGTAAGGGGGACCTGCACCTCACTGGACAACTAGGTGATGTTATCAAAGAATCCGCACAGATAGCATTGACATGGGTACGTCTTTTCATTTTAATTTTTCTTCTCAATCTGTTTTTATGAAAGAAAAGACCAAAAACCTACACATGAGGAAAAATGGAGGACCAGAGGTGGCAAAATGGGTTAAAACGGGTTATATTTGTACAAATCAGGTCTGGTTAGGTTGTCCTGAAATACTCTTCTCTATTCCCTATAAGAATAAATGTGTAATATAAGATTACTAACTTTATGATAGTCTAACATCTTGAATCAAGTGATTTAGCAATATGTATGCATTAACAATACACTATGATTGACGTTCAACCCATATTCTTTTAGCTAATCATTTGTGTTTATCCGTTAGACATATAACGTTATCAAATCGGATACGGTCATAAGTAAATTGCCACCTCTAGTTATACTCCTAATTAAACTAGTAGGTGTCGTCCGCGCTTCACTGCGGGTTTCCCTATCTAGATCCAATCAGTTATTCAGTTTAGACCAAAGTCCAACCGAACTGATGCAAAAGATGAAGCAACGACAATATATGGACCAATCAATTAAGGTAGTAGGTGCCGCCCACGCTTCCCGATGATCTTTGTGGTACGATGATGGTGCGCCCAGAAGCAAGTCGGTGACGGTAAAGATCGTTGGAATAGAACAGTCTTTGCAATCGACCGAACCATCAAAGTCCACAAAAAACTTTGGCATGGAGAATCGGTGCAGACGTAACAAAAATCAATCTCAACCCTAAAAACACTAACATCGTACAACCAACAGAAAAGCGGTTATACACTTTGATTAGAAAAGCCCATGAACGACCCTCCTGTAAAGAAGATGATGAAGAGGAGACTGTCAATGAACGATATCGGCAGAAACCATCGTCCGGCGTCGAACCTTCTGCTATTCCCAATCCGTCTCACGCCTCTCTCTCTCTCTCTCTCTCTTTCTCTCTCTCTCTCTCTCTCTCTCTCTGTA
>BJCN01154255.1:0-12670 GCA_018326445.1 Flaveria brownii
AAGGATCAGTCAAAACTTTTAATTGGGTCAGCTTATGACTCAGTCAGATATTACTGAGTCAGCGGTAATCAAATAGTCCCTAAATAAGTTTAAATAATACAAAAACTATTAATATTTTATGCTAAGAACTCAAACTTAAAAATCAACAAACTACTGTGAACTATTTTGTTATCCGGTATAGGAAATATAATCGTTAACATAAACTTTTTCTTTTTTTGTCTCTTTGGTTGTCCTTAATCACCATGTGACCATTTTAATTACAGAAAAGAGAAACGATTTCAAAACTCTTAACACATGCGACAAAATTTGAACTTGATCAAACCAGACATAAATTCTTTGTTTTTTAATTTTTTAATCAACCTTGCATGTCTTTTAATAATTTCACACATTAATATGTAAATGATATGATTATTGTCAGCTACTTTTAAATGTTGATCAACATTTCATATCTTCTACACCTCATGTTAGTCTCAAACAAAATATATATTATTAAAATACATTACTTATTTAAAAAAATCAGTAAGAGAAATAACTAAAAATACTTTATTTGATTGTAATTATTCACAAACCATACAAGCCCACTAACAGTATTCTTCTTAGTTCTTACACATTCAAGTTCACTTGGGCCATAGTCTTAAATAGCCCACAAAGGCACCTACTTAATTTAACAAAAGGAAAACGATACTGGGCTAAATCAAGGCCCAAAAACAACAAAGCCCATTAATCTATTCGAGGTTTTAGGGTTTCAATCTCATATATTACAATCATCGTTAACTATATCGGCAGTTTGAAACCCTACTCTCAGCGTTCTTACCACAGGTACAATCTTCTTCAATTTTTGAGTCATTTTATCTCATCTTTATGTTGTTCTCATTCAAAGTTGATTTGATTGATCGTTATGCTGCATGTACTCACACTTTGATAGCAGATATTGACGATTCTGTTGTAATTCGATGCATATTGTTACTTAACAAGCTTGTGGTTATCACTTATCAATCACACGAACTTAGATCTTGTTTTTATGGTTTTTCGATGCGTAGGATTCATTGATGTGATTTTTTTTTTGTGTTTGATTATTTGCAGAATTGAAGCTGAGGAGAGAAGAAGTCTCTGAAAATGAGGTATGATTACAGATTTCGATTTGTTTCTGTTGAAGCTGGTTGATGATCATTGCCGAGTTCATTTAGATGAATTATTGTAGAATATATGTGGCCTGTTGTATATGAAAACTTGATTGTTCAATCTATTATCAGTTACAGCTCACATTTTTGTTAATTTAAATGAATTTAGATTAGTTTAGACGCATTTTGTATTTTATATAAATTCGATACAGAAGATAGGTTTTTGTAATGCTTTGATGGTGGATTCTTATTTTGAAGTTTAATCTATCTGACTTCTTACAGATTACATTTTTCAGTCAAATACAAAAGATACTTGTTTTGACAGTAACATAAATCTGTATTTCATCTGTTACTGTATTATTGTAGAAATGGGGAACTGAATTGTGTTAATGACCCCACAAATTTGCTCTTTTTTTTAATTCTGCAGCAAGCTTCAAAGTGACGCCCTCAGAGAGGCGATTACTCAGATCACCACTGATGCTAAGGAAAAGAAGCGTAACTTCACTGAAACCATTGAGCTTCAAATTGGTTTGAAGAATTACGATCCACAAAAGACAAACGTTTCAGTGGTACTGTGAAGTTGCCTCACATTCCTCGCCCCAAGCTTAAAGTTTGCATGCTCGGAGATGCTCAACATGTTGAAGAGGTAATTTATTGTTTAGGTTATATTGACAGTGAAAACATTTAGTTTCTTGAACCGGGCTATTGCCTTATACAAGTAATGCTAATTTGTTACTTATAGTATGTTTTATGTATTTTTAAAGTTTTTATAGGCAGAACTTGAGCCATGTTTAAATGAGTTACATTTATTTCATTTTTTGACAAGTTGCTTTTATTAAGATTTTTATCTGCAGAGCTTTTGTACAATCAGAAGAGGACTAACATTTTTTGTTATAATGTCTTGAAAGTTTTTAAATCTACATGTTATGATAGGCATTTTAAATTATTCTTACTTTAACTGCAGGCACAAAAAATTGGTCTTGAATATATGGATGTTGAGGGGTTGAAGAAGCTGAACAAGAACAAGAAGTTGGTGAAGAAACTTGCTAAGAAACATCAAGCTTTCTTGGCTTCTGAATCTGTCATCAAGCAGATTCCCCGTTTGTTGGGCCCCGGTCTAAACAAAGCAGGTTGGTGACTTTACATTTTTCCCATTTGCTGCAATTAGCATTAGATTGTACTTTATTAATCAGCTTACATGTTATCAATTGATTTAGCAACCATCTATAGTTTACATGATTTTATCTGTCAATTGTGGTGTTGGTTATGGCTCATGCTAGCCATCATCATTTGCTTCATATGTAAAAAAGTTTTTTTGTGAATAAAATAAAAGATAATATTGTTTACAAGTTTGAAACAACATACCCTTGCAACTTTATATTTAGTAGTAGTTTCATATTACATCGGATGTCATGTCACTAGGCATATATATCACTAAACTATGTACAAGTAATCTTCAGAAATCACCAAAAAGTTCTTTTTGCCACTATTTGAACATGTCATTGGTTGCTAAAATCAGCAATAAAGTTTAACTTGCATGCTAGTTTTCATATAAATTAAAGTTGATTGCCTTAAAGGTAAAGATTGCTAAGTTGTTTCAATATTTTTTTATTTAGGCAAGTTCCCAACTCTCGTTACCCACCAAGAATCACTCGAGGCTAAAGTCAACGAGACTAAAGCAACAGTCAAGTTCCAGCTGAAGAAGGTGCTCTGCATGGGTGTTGCTGTTGGAAACTGCAGCATGGAAGAAAAGCAAATCTTCCAAAACGTCCAAATGAGTGTCAACTTCTTAGTTTCTTTGCTTAAAAAGAATTGGCAAAATGTAAGTCACAATTCCAATTATCTGATTGAGCTATTAATTAGTTAATCAAAAGCTTCAAACATTTAAATCAAGATTACTGTATCTAGTCTATCCCTTATGCTATGCTTTCTTATGTTATTTTCATTTTTTGAACGGTTCAGGTGCGGTGCTTGTACTTGAAGACAACAATGGGAAAGCCAGTCCGCATCTTTTAAGTTCATTTGTTATGTTTTCATTTTGGTTTAATGTTAAGGTTAGTACCCAAAAACATATTTCCCATGAACCGGGAGTAGTCTTTTTTGGCTCTTTACATGTTTGTTTGGCACAATATTTTTGGACCCTCTGTTTTAGACATCATATATTTGTTTTGATTTTGCTTAAATTTTTGAGATATCGAGCAAGTGATTACCCAGAAACTTAAGGTCTCGCTAAAACGATATGTTCAATGCCATGGCCCTATTTGGTTTGATTGAGCACATGCGTGTCGCCAGTGAACCAACATTGTGGTGCAACAATGCTGCACCGGGAGTTGAATGACAGCAAGATATACAATCATTTCTCAAGAGTGGGTTGACTGTTCTGGTGGTTAATGCGAAACAAAATACAAAGATGATTGAATATCCCACTTCAATACTACGTCCATGTTACAGACCTTTCTCTAGCCAGTGATGCATTATTGATTGATTCGAGCCGGAACCAATTATTAGTTTTACAAGATGTCATCTTATTTTGTGGAGTTTAAAAATAACCATATATCTACCAAAAGTCATTGCAAAATTCATGAAAGGCTATAGTAGTTATAATTGTGAGCGAAAATGTATGTGATGATCCACACCTTATTCAAGGATGGTTATTGGTCTGAATTTGGTATTTTTTTTTTATTTTTTTTATCTTAATTAAATCATTGATGTTTATATAAAATACTTACAATAAAGAGACAGATATATGCAAAATCTATGCTTTTTTTCTATGTGAATGATCCAATTGAATTTTCACGAGCGCTAACGAACATTTCTATTACTATCTGAAAGTGGTCTTAACACAATTTATAAGACATCTGGGTAGAATTTAAAAGCCTTGTCGTATGTTGATTGGCCTAGACAAGATTTGCTATCACTTCAAAATGAAAATCCACTTCTATGTTCTTTGTACAAGCAATAAAAACAGGATTAGACGCGAGATAGTTACGCTTAGACTCGAGATAGTTACGCTTAGACTCTCAAGCCATGGGATAAGAGTTGGACGAACGGCAAGTGCACAAAGAAGAGCTTGAAACCAAATGAGTTTGGCTATGGTGTCAACAAGAACTTTATATTCATACTCACCAGAGAAAAGATAAATAATGTATTCAATGAGATAAGGTTACAACTCGGATAGATTGTATTAGACTACGCATATACTCGATAGTAATTATTATTATTATCTAAAGGTAGTTATGTGCTATATCCAAGTCTATATAAAGCCTGTTTCTAGCCCTTTTAGACACACAACCGATGTACAAAAGCTTGTGTAGTCCAACTATTGTAAAGAACACGACGAGTTTTTATACAACATTTTATCCTGAAATTTACAGGAGCCAATGAAATGCAAAAACATACATGTAGAAACTTGAAATACTACTTATTCCATGTATAATGAACCAAAGTTGCCCTTTGAATGACTGCATTACTCGCAACATTTTCTGTATCTATCTTTTGTCCTAAAAGTTCTACAAGATCAATATACCAGACTTTCAACCATTATTCGTATCAAACCGACACCCAACAACATGGTTTGCCAGTTGAAGTATGCATTTTAAATAGACAAGTACCTTTCTATTTATGTATCAGCAAGCGCGATAAGTTGATCAACAACGTTTGGATCTGCTAATGTGCTTGTATCCCCAAGCTCATCTAGCTGCCTAGAAGCGATTTTCCTCAAGATTCTTCTCATTATCTTCCCACTTCTTGTTTTTGGAAGACCCGGCGCCCAATGAATTTTCTCAGGCGCTGCAAATGCTCCAATCTGATAAAAACGATAGTGGAAGTTGTCAGCAGCCTCGAATACAACTCAAGACTTGTAAAAGTTTCAATCTTTTTATACGGGTCATCACATAGTGTGCCATTCTTGGTAGGTTAAACTGTTAAAGGGTCATTATAATACTTACATTGGTTCGGACAGAAAGCACGAGGCTTTTTCTAAGATCTTCACTATACTCGACACCCTCAACTGGAGTCACGAATGCATATATACATTGTCCTTTGACCTATTACGGAAAAACAGACAATGAGTTTCTTGAAAATATTTGTTAAATATTTATTTAAAGTTACTACCTCATGCTCAACACCAACAACTGCAGCTTCAGCACATTTAGGATGTGAAACTAGAGCCGATTCAACTTCCGCTGTGCCAATTCGGTGTCCACTGTTCATGTTACAAACCTTAAACCAACTGTATTATAGGTTTAGATTAATGTACATACATGATAAAGTATATAAAGGTACCTGACGTTAATTACATCATCAACTCGTCCAGTGAGCCAATAATATCCACCCTTGTCTCTGAAACAGAAACAAGTTATCACTGAAAGTAACAAATGAAGCAATATTTGTTACCAATACGCGCATTTTCCCTAAACATTTTTTGTTTGCGCATCTTTAGCTACTGAAAGTAAAAACATATAAATAAATATAGAATTTTATTACCTACTGCAGCCATCACCGCTGAAATAATAACCGGGAAATGCACTGAAATAAGTTGTTTGGTATCTTTCATGGTCTCCGAAAAGGGTCCTAAATGCTCCGGGCCATGAGGTTTTAACACATAAATAGCCACTGCATTCACCTTCCATTTCTTTTCCCTTTTCATCCACTATGGCTGGCTGCATTTATTATATTTGAAGTATGATTAAAACGGGTCGTTTAAGGTGGAAAAAATATAAAATTTTCATAGAGTATTATATGCTCGATATATACCTGAACCCCGAAAAATGGAAATGTAGCAGAACCTGGTTTTTGAGGCCATGCACCAGGCAAAGGAGTGATCTGAACGCAAGAACATTTAAGATCAATGTTTTATAAATCGTGTAACTAAACATATGATTATTTGTGCATAAGTACCATGAAACCGCCCGTCTCTGTTTGCCACCAAGTATCTGATATTGGACACCTTGAATCTCCAACTACATTAAAGAACCACCTGCCATATCAAAAAGAAAAGAAAAAACGTCGATAAAGGAATATATTTTATAATTAAGCTCATATAATAAGAATAAATAAGAGAACCTCCATGCACTTGGATTGATTGGCTCGCCTACACTACCAAGGACTCGTAAAGATTTACGAGAATAACGTGTCACATGCTGCAATTTATAAAGAAAATTATATGTGAGCACATACTTCTTACCCCTAAATGTCTACAAGTCTACAAGCATAAAGTACACTCAAAAAGCATATTATGAGAGGATGAAGAGAATCCTTACCTCATTACCATCACGCATAAGAGACCGCACCAATGTAGGAGCCGTGTAGAATAATGTCACCTTGTACTTGTCAACAATATCCCAACATCTACCAGGATCTGGATAATTAGGAACCTGCAGATAGCATGTAGTTATGACATTGTATAATATTATTACTACTATACAATTTATCACACCATCATGATATATATTCACTAAAATAGACGAAACCGAGAATGGAAAACTCGGTTTTTAAGGTTTTACCCCTTCATAAACTACAACTGTTGCTCCATTAAGCAGAGGTCCATAAGAAACGTAACTGTGTCCAGTAATCCAACCACAGTCAGCTGTACACCTAGAGTTCAAGAGGAAACAAGTGTTAATTGATGAGTGCTTATATATATAGCTGATAACTGGCATATACTAATTACAAAAATAATTTGAAATCAAGAATTACCAGTATACATCAGATGGTTTGTAGTCAAATGCATATTTGAATGTTGTTGCAGTGTATACCATGTATCCTCCTGTAGTATGCAGAACACCCTATTGACAGGACCAATATGCTTCGTTAGAAAACTCAAATGTGATACGATTCCAACCATTTACTAATTAATGGGTCTATTTGGGTTGTGTTTTATCTCAAATGAGTTGAACAGAAAAAAAAAAGTAAAACTAGGAACTGGTTAAGATTGCCCAAAACTCTATTTTTAATGCATAACCCTCCTAAATCGTTTTTACTCAAAAATTTAAACTATTATCGTAATGATAATGTTTTTGTATTCATTTTTATAGCACATGTTTTGTAATCACTATAAACTGAGTTATTATAAAAATTGACAAAAAGTGTTTGGGTCAACCAAACAAGACCTGGCCTGTAACCCGTTTAACCCAAACTGAGCTTGACCCGTTATCCAAAGTGCTCGACCCCTCCATTTTGCCACCTCTATTATGAAATAGAGATAAATAAAAACTAGTTCAGGCATACGGTACATATATACCTTCGGCTTTCCTGTACTTCCGCTCGTATAGAGAAGAAAAAGTGGATCCTCTGCATCAACCCACTCTACATCACATTTAGTAGAGCATTTTGGAACAACATCCTAGAAATTTTAATTAAATCAAATAAATAGTTTAAATTTTTAAACAAAATGAAGCTAGTGTAACCTTTAAGGGTATAACAAAAGAATTTAAGCACATATTTTTTTTACAAAAGCCATTGTTTTACTACCTGCCACCAAACATCTCTTTCTTGTTGCCATTTAGTATCTTCCCTCTTCATGGCTGATTCATTTGCATAAGTCAAGCATAAACCTGTTTGTGAACAAGTAAACAATAATATCAAATAAACAACAATTGGTAACGAATGATTTATAACAAATACTAGATAAAAAGTTCATATATATTATTTGAAACAATATAAGAATATGTAAATATCCTACCAACATGGATTCCATTTTGAGATGATTCCGAAAGTGCAGAATCAACAATATCCTTAAGATTGATGACTTTTTTGCCTCTTTTAACCGCATTACAAGTTATCACAACCTTTGGCTTGCAATCAATAATCCTTTGTTCAAGAGATTCTGCAGAGAATCCAGCAAAAACAACCTGAAACCAAAGCCAAAATGGTATAAAAGACTAAAAAATAGTCAACAAAATGAGAATACTAACAACAATTACAAAGTAATACCGAATGAACAGCTCCAATACGAGCACACGCGAGCATGGAGATTGGCAGTTCCATGAGCATAGGCAAGTAAATAATCACAGAATCACCCTTTTTAACTCCATTTTCTTTCAAGTAATTTGCAAGCTGTCACAACTCATAAAAATCAACAATCTAAACCAAAACCAACAATTCAACAATAAGTAAAGAATCAAGAACCGACAAACCTGACAAACTCTATCTAACAGCTGATTATAAGTCAATGAATCATCAATACCAGGCTCATTCCCTTCCCAATGTATTGCGATCTTCTCACCATTTCCAGACTCAATGTTTCTATCCAAACAGTTATAGCAGATGTTGGTGATCCCACCCTTGAACCACTGAATCCACCGCGACACAAACCAACTCATTAACAATTCCATACATTTGCAAACTAAAATATCAACAGTTAAACACTGATTACAGAAATCTAATTACCTCTATCTTGATATCCCCTTTAGTTATATCAAGATTCTCTGAGTACACCTGCTGACCCCATTTCTTTTTCCAGTAGAACTCCGAAGCAATTTCGGACCAAAATCCACCAGGGTCTTCAATAGATCTTTTATACATCTCCAAATACTGCAACCAATACAAATTTCAAGAATCACATGCATCTGTTAACAACCAAATTGAGTTTGTAGCACGGCATGGCTCTATGTAAGATGATAAAAGACTGAATTGATCTAATTGAATAGTCAGGTTACAACATACAGAGATCACAAGTAACTCTAGAAATCCAACTGGGCTAGTGCGCTCATACTAATAAACCTTGATACTAATATCACATACCAATTCTGATCAAAACTGCAAAATTACCTTCTGCAAATTGGGTACATGAGCCTGTTGCACAAAATCTTGATTGGGTAAGATAAGATCATCATCATCAGAAGCAACAGCTTCACCAAGAACCACCGCTTTCCTCCTCCACAGCCCTGAAGAACCAGTCAGATGCTGGTGGCGTTGGGCGGTGGCGCCACCGCTCTTCATCGCCGGCAGCGGTGGCCGGAGCCGATTGCCACTGCCAGTTTTCCCTCTGATTGCTGTAAACAGTGAAGCAATTGAGGTGTGTGAATTGACTCTATTTCTACCCACAACCATAAACCGATTGCATTGATGAATCTTTGAAGCCCCAACTGTGAAATAACTGTAATCATGATTGAAACATGCATTAATCGCCATCACTTGCTCACCCTCTTCACAGTTCTTTAAATGGGTATGGAGAATGGGTTCTCATCGTTTTAATCTTACCACAAACATGATACAAGAAATCTTGTGGCGCTGTTCTTGTCGTTTACGGGGTGGTTTGATTATTATTAATAATAATATTATTATAATGATGATATCTTTGTGTAAGTTTTGTAAAGATGTAAAATTGAGGATGAAAAGTGTTTGATTTACCGGATGGAGATTAAAATTAGGGTTCTTTTTGCATGGAATTGGGTCTCCATTGATGGATTTCACATTGGTGGTGTTTATGCGAATCCCACAAGAACACAGCATCAGTCTGTTTGTAAGTTACTGATTTGTTGGTGATTGCTCAAAGGGAGTGATAATGTTTTGTAATAAGATAGTTATGTTTATGAATTACATGTGTTGGCATTTCGAATTGGACGAATTTGTGCATGTGAAAATGAGGGAATTATGACAAAAGTTGGTGAAGTAAAATTATTCTTGGCTAAAGGTACGTATGAGTTGGTTTGGTTTAGTTTTTATTTAAGCAAAACCAAAATTGATATTTACGTTTTTAGGTTTTTTTTTACCATTTGGTTTTGTTATCTTTTATATTTAGTTTTCCGTATTGACGTTGGTTTTAGTTACGGATTTCACTTTGATTTTGGTTTTAGTTACGGATTTCACTTTGATTTTGGTTTCAGTTTTTGTTTCCATTTAAAGCCACTAGTCTGTTAATCATTAAAATAACCTATATATTTTTAAATTACGTGACGTTTAAATAAATTGCAATCCATAAATAAGAATATAATATATAATATTTTTTAATCTAGTAATATTCACACCTTTTTGGTCGAGTTGAGTCGGTTTCTTTGTTTTAATTTGGATTTGTTTAGAGGTTCGGTTCAGTTTTGGTCGTAATGTTGTTCCGATCAGTTTGGTCGTGATACTGTTCGGTTTGGCTTTTATGGTTTTGTTTCAGTCAAAGCTGAACCGAAAATTTGTTTCTTGAATAAATTCAACCAAAACTGTCGGTTTTGTTCGGGTTCGATTACATCAGTTATTTTGATTACAGATCGGTTTTTCGGTTATATGCACACTCATGCAATGCACTAAACAAAAAATCTTTCTTTTTGATAAACAAAGAATGATTACAAACACCTTGTACAAACCCATGTTCAATTAACACACTAATTAGTTTCTCCTTCCACTTTCTAGGTCCTTGTTTTAGTTTATATAAAATTTTTAATAAGTATGTACTTCTTTTTCTCATTTTTTGAATAACATCATATGGGAAAAGTTATATTTCTTAGGAAATATTTCCATACTGAAAGAAGTTATTAATATTTAACTAAAACAAATAGCAGTTGTTATGCACAACAAGACTTGTGATGCATCGCACCGTGACCATTTTACTACGTGAGATAATGTTTTAATGAAATTTATACGACCTCTTTGATTGTATCATTTTATCACTAACCCTACTTTATATCTTACTATCTCATGAGTTGATTTGTATATTATTATATACATCCACATACAACATGTGGGTTTTCCATCTCAGCGTTTATTGCATCTACCCAGTTCATACAAGTTGCTAGTTCATTAAACTTTTGTGGTTCTACAATCTTATTCAAGATTGAGATAATACATAAATTCTCAGGTGACAAATCTGAATATTTTACCATCTTTTCAATCTTATACTTAACATTACCCTCAACAACATAGTCGGAACGACTTTTTAGAAAGTGATAGTCCTTGAGAACCTTCTTAGTTCTGGTTCAGTTGGCATACGTTGCCTCTTAAGTGTATTTATCATATTATTTTCTACTAAATAGTCTGTCTAGTTAAAATCAACCCTAATGAGGTTGTTTGACTACTGATTAATATCAACCTCGCCATGAATTCAACCAAGGCCAACTGACTATTGACATGTATTAGCATTTGAATAGGTTCTTGAGAAAAAACACTTCCATTAATATCAACCTTACCATGTATTAATGATATGTGAACAAACATACATGTTAATAATGTCTATCTTTCCCCATCTTAGGTGTTTTTTTATTATAAATTCATCTTTATTTATAATTAATTGTGATTAATTTTGATTTTGTAGATTTGGATCGTTGCTTGATGATTCTAAAAGAAAAAGACAAGAAATGCCTGAAGATTTTAAAAGTTTAGAGGCTATTATAGTCATGACTGATTCTGTCATGACCATAACATGCATCAGGTCCCTTTTCCCTGCATATTATGGTTATGACTGATTCTGTCATGGCCATAACACACATCAGGCCCCTTTATAAGCCCTTCGTCTTCTTCATTTTAAAATAGATGAATTTTGAAGTAGAAACCCTAGTTTTTCTCCATTCTTGTGGTAACTTTAAAGGAGTTCTTTTAAAATTCAAGATAGGTTGAAGATCAAACATTTTAAAGGAATATTCAACTCCACACAACCCACCTTTACTCATATTTGGTTTGACAATCTCTAGATCTATCATGTTTTCTTTTATTGTTATGAGCTTAGTTGTAGTTTTTGTAAGCCTCATGGGCTAAACACTCTTTATCACTTAGATTAGATAAAACTTAGTATACTTTGACGTTTTATATGTAACTTCTGGTGATGATTAGGTTAATGCTTATTACAAGGTTATGAATATTCTTCAATAATTGTGTTTGCTTGTTGAACTTGATGAAATGATAAATCTTATGGGTGTTATAATCACATATTGTTAGAAAACCTTATGCTTTAGAACATCTATTAATGAAATGCATACATTAGTGTGTGGTTTATTCATTTGACTAGGAAAAGTAAATGATTGTTGATTATTTAGTCAAGTTGAACAAGTGTGCATCCAAATACTTATGTTTGTGAAAACCATTGTGTTTGTTATGAATATCTCCTAATATTATGTATGTGTAACCATATATAATGCACATATTTATGATTCGTGTATTCGTGTTAGGACATTCATAAATTGAAGGATTTACATAGTTATTGTTACATTACGCGAATTGAGGTGGTTACCATGTATTCATCGTGTTAACTTTCCAAAGATTTGTTGGTTTGGGTTCATTGACGGGAGTCCTAACCATCTTTAACTTTATCTTAATAATATCATTGGGTCTTCATGGCATAACTTTAGGTGACTATTATGTGTTTATCATTTTAGCTTTCAAATGAGTTATATAACTAGATAACCTTGACGCAGTCAATTATCTCTCTCTCTCTCTCTCTCTCTCACCGACAGCAACGTTCAAATCAACGACCACTAAACACCCACCCACCGGCAACCTCCGCCGGCCAAAGCCTCACCGGCGACCTCCGCTGGCCAAACCCCAACCGGCGATCTGTGCAACACTCAGCAAGATCTGTGAACAGTGCAATCGCCCCCCCAACCGCGATCTGTGAACAGCACAATCCC
>BJCN01154262.1:0-10519 GCA_018326445.1 Flaveria brownii
AGCCTCACGCTCAGGCAAGACCGAAAGCTTCGTCGGCAACAAACGCAAAGACGACATTAGCGTGCGCCGTCGCAGACCCCACATCCACCACCGATGCCAACGAGGAGGTGGTGAAGGGGTTCACGTCTAACCACCGCCCCATCGCCGACCACCACCCTCTCCGTCATAGACCGTTGCTGACCACCGCCCCATCGCCGACCACCACCCTCTCCGTCACAGATCGCAGACGTCTGACTCGGGTCAGATGTTGATTCAAGTCTGGCCGAATAAGGGGTTCGGTCAGACATCTTCTCCAGTAAGATGTATACAATCAAACAAGACACGTCTGACCGAGTCAGACTTGCAGGTCTGACCTGTTTTGGTCAGACGTAACCAAACATGCCCTAAGTGTTGTAAGCTTATGTTTACAACTTTACATATTAATTTTTAATATCCCACCTTCATATATGTAAGTCCCCCAAAGTCTAGTTTTTAATAAACAAAATTCATAAATTTTCTTTATTCAAAAACTTAGATTATCATTGTAATAGTATTGTTTTTGTAATCAAAGAAAATGCATTAAGAACTAAGAAGCCATTAAAAACTTTTAGAGTTAAGTTCGGTTTTGCTCCCTAAGGTTTGACAAAAATAATTATTTTCCTGCAAAATAATAAAAACATCAATTTACCTCAAAAGTTTCATAAGTTGTTTCAATTTAGTCCAATTGATGTTTTAATCTTTTATAGAAAAATAGTTACTTTTGTTAAAACTTAAGGATCAAAATTAAAATTAACTAAAAAATCTACAAGAAAGTGTTTCAAGTCAACCCAACCAGGCTATTTCGACCCATTATCCAACCCGACAGTATTGTCACCTCTAGTATACCATATATAAGGGAAGGTAAAATATGGTTGAACAATTAGTAATGTAAGAAAACCGAGCATACAGTTGAGCTACTCCATTTCACCAGTTTAACGTCACCACCAAGACTTTTTAATCGTTGAGCAAAGTTGCATATGATTTGTTAAGGGGCAAGATAATCAGCCTCTGAGCAAAGTATTAGATATGGTGCTCCCATGCCCTGAATTATATATGTAACATAACAAAGGAAAAAAGAAGATAAAAGCAACCGGAATGGCGGAATGAAGCAGTAGTGAAGAATTATCCACCAATAAAAACTTACTACAGTTGAGTACAAAGTCTGCCAATATTAACCAGCCATTTAAATATTAAGTGAAACGGTTGTTTACAGATCTCATGATCCCTTAGACTTTAAACGGCCATTTGAGTTTGTTGTTTAATGGTCGTTTGAATTTAAGGGTGGGCTATTTAAGTTTAGGGATGGTGTAAGACTGTAAGTGTAAGAGGACCCTCTTGATACCGAAATCGTTTAAAACCAAACTGAATTATATATTTGGTTTTCGGTTTGGCTTTAAACTGAAACCGAAGTGGATTTTTGGTTTTTGTTTCGGCTTTTGATTTATAATATACGAAGTCGGTTTGACCGAATAACAATTAATTATTATTTAATTTTTGTTGTTTTACTCAATTCGATTATAATTTTAGTCGGTCTTATTTGGCCCTACCCGGTCACAGGCCCGGCCCAATACCATTACTAGGGATGCAATGGGTTTGGGGCCCAAAAAATCAGGGGCCCAAAAATCAAGGACCCCATTTTTTAAAAAAAAAATATGTTAAGCATATTTGAGCCTTCACATGAATCCAATCTATAAATCGGGAGTTGGAGATTCAAGGGCACAAATCCAAAGAAGGCAGACCTCCGTGCGCTTGCTCTGATCAATTTATGATCGATGAATCTGAAGAGTTCTAAGGCTCTACACTTGCTCTGATGATCGCTCTGTTGCTACGGCAGGGGTTGCCGCCTACTACAGGCCACACGCCTACACAGTAAAGGCGACACCAAGCAGCCCTAAACAAACCAGGTAACCCACAAACAAACTCCGCCTGCTCGTCTCATGCTTGAATCTTGATGCTCCAAGCGACCACGCCTACAATGCTCATCTGCAACTCAAGTTCAATTTAGTTTGAAATCTGAAGAATGAAGTTTGATCGACCCAACTCCTAGGGCTTGCAAATCTGCAATCGCATACTTGTAAGTCGCATAGCAGAAGTTTAATTAAGGTTCGGTTACTTGACAATTGCTTTGTTTGATTGTGTATTTAAAATTTTACAGTTGCTAAATAAATTAATTGTTTTGTCTCTCTAAAAGTTTGATCATGTTAGGTTGCTAATTGCTTTGTCTAATAGGTTGCTTGTCTGCGGCGATAGTTCATTAGGCTAATTTACATGTCATTTGATATTTAGGTTGTTTTGATAGTTTATTAGGCTACTTTGATAGCTTATACTTCATTAGACTGACATATCTGTTATTTGATATTAAATGTTTTGCTAGTTCATTAGTTGAAAAGAGCCCTGTAATTTTAGTTTGATTGGGGCCCTAAAAGAGGTTGAGCCAGCCCTGCCCGGTCAAATAACAAATAATTGCTTATTTGATTTTTCAGTCGAAAAAACGGATTTGAAATTTAGTTTTCGATTCGTTTTTAAATTATGTGAATTCACTTCAGCTAGTTTCACAAATAAAAGAAAAATAATTCTCAAACCGGACAACTAATAAATACACCTCTTTTAACATATTCTTGTGCTTATTGTATCTCTGCATAAGATTTTACTTTTCGCATTCAACATGTAGATGACATCATATATCATTTGTTTCTTTCATGATATTTCTGCAATTAGTTTTTTGATGGTTATGTTTTAACAAACAAATGTAACAAATCGGTCAATCTTTGAACTAAAACAAATATTATTAATATTGTAGAACCGATATAAACTATTTACTCATAAGTGAATACATGCTTGTGTTTATTAATGAATATACTATTTCCACTTATAAAGGATTTAATATACCAGTATTTATTAATAAATATATGTATTCACTGGTAAATACATGTAACTAGTTCCTAGTATTTCTTAATACTAAGTAGTTCGTCTAAACTAACCACTATAAATATATCTTGAGAGAGATGTTTCAATCTGTTTACAACTTTACTATAAATTATTTATGCCAAACTTTGTATAATTTATTAATTTTTTACTTATTTATAACCTGTTTTGACTTGTCAACCTGACTAGTCCAGTTGATAACAACCTATATGTGATCTTATATAGTTTTAAGCATTTTAATATCTTTAAAATGAATACACAGGAGTTATGTATCGGAAACATTGGATTTAACCCGTCTACTTCCCATAAGAAAATTAATTGTAGTATAGGCATGAATTCAAAATAGGTGATCATCAATGGATAATAATGTTCCCTTTTAGAAAATCATACTTCCTACTACTCTAATAAAAGGATAATTAGGTTATCACATGTCACTTTTTAGATTTATCTAATGTTTTTTTTTTGAACGGTCAATATTACACCAATATACACCATATCTGAGTTTGAACCTAGGACCTCCAATCTAAGAGGCAAGAGTCTCTACCAAGTGGGCTAGTCCCACATTGACTAGACTTATCTAATGTCACATGACATCTTGACATTTAACAATAAATATGTTTTCCGTCCAAAAGAATTCAATCTACCATTTGTGTATTAATTTTACAAAATACACATTTTGTTTCCAAATATAATTGCATCCAAAATTAAGCGGATGTAAATTAAACCCTTTCATTTTAAATTAAAAAACATATATCTCTTACTTTTACTCCTAACAAACTCTATTGGTTAATTTTTAAAATTATCTTCTTATCAAATCTTTATTTTTTTAAAGACAAAATAAGTCATAATTTTAAGATAAATATTTACTTTAACTAATCGTATAGTACCACTTAAAGGCACAACAATTATAATGTTTTATATGTTTTTTTTCTATAGAAACTATTATTAGTAAAACATAAAAAATTGCTTTTAGAAAATTAAAATAAAATACTATTAAAAAATATATATTTAAATTAGACATCAATATTTTTAATTGTCTTTTATTTCATTGTTGTTGTTTTTTATTTGTTACCATCAACAAAATCATTATTTTTCAAAATTTAAGATGCTTTAACTAATATTTGAAATGTGATCTTATTTCGTTAGAAAATTTTATTTTATTTTATAAGTAATTTCTTTAATTTATTAGTTAGACATTTTTTTCTGTTTTCTTTTATCTAGTTTTATTATATTATTTTTTTATTAAGGTGAAACTCTTTAATCAAGTCTATTAAGATATAGAGTAGCCATTTTTAATGTGGAATTTAAAAGATTCTTTTAATTAATATTTGCATTATCCATGCTTAGTTGTATTATTATGTGAGTATAAGTTTAATAGTAAACTCAACTAAATACGTTCATGATTATGAGTTATAATTAGTATCAAAAGGCATCACGGACCCTTCTTTCTATGAGACTCTTTTGTTAGTAAATTTTTCATGCAATTTTTACTTACACTATCATATTTTATGTTTTTTATCATTTACAATTGCTCGAGACAAGATTAGTCAATATTTTATTTTTTTCTAATTGTCATGTTAGGTTATTTAATTAAAATTTTAAACTCATGTAAATATTAATGGTTTTCTCATACAAAACTTTGATAAAATTTTGATATTATTGTTTATTACTATAATTTTTACTCATACATAATTTTAATCATATATTTTAAAATATCATTTTATAATAAAAAAAATATTTTATTTAATATTTTATTTATTCAACCCGTGTAATAATCGGGTTTACTGAAGCTAGTGTAATATAAAATAATAATATTCAACTAAAACATAAGGCCCAGGCTATTCGGACACCCTGTCAGGTGTTATATGGATGCCTTTTGACTTTTTTACAGCCCGTTAAAACTGACAACTTTAAATTTTGCAGTTTTTGTAGGTAACGGGCTGTGAAACTCTTTACGGGGCGTAACATATAGACCGTGAATTGTCTTACGGTCCCTTAAGAATACATTTCACGACCCGTGAATTCATTCATGGGCCGTGAGTTTTCTTCTGAATAAGATTCGATATATTATTTTCTCGATTTGCATGCATTTTTAAATTTTATAATGATGTGACGTGACGTATTATTCCTTGAATAAAGTAAAACAAATATTTGATTTGATTTAAGATTTCGCATAAACGGTATATAAACGAACATATATTACTTGTTTTATACGGTTAGTGAGAAACAAAACAGTTAAAATATCTTCTCGCGTAGGTAATAGAAGACGACAGAATGAGTCATCTTCAAACTCACGAGATATTGTGGAAAACATTCCCGATCCAATAGATAACCATAATTGGCAGAATGGGAGGAACTGGTCTGAAAATATTATTCAGTTTATATGTAACGGTGATGCCTAAACATGTAGAGTGTATTACATATGTCATTCTGATATCCAGTTAGATTTTTGGCGTGAATTACTAGGGAACGTGTCTTTATGTATAGAGGTAAGATTTTAAGTTTTTAATTGTAAATTTTATTTTATTTTTTAATTCCAACAATTAAAAATTTTGTTATTTTACAGCATGTTCAGGAGTGGACAAATAGACTCACAATGTGCAGATACGAATAAATAAGTAGAGCATAAGAGTTGTCGGGTAGTGATTGTTAGGATATTATCCCATTTGAGTGGTTTAACTTAATATACTCGGGATCCGTTAAGGTAACGAATATGGTGATGGGAGTGACTCTGTATATCCCGCGTTATGGGATGTTAATACGGCAATACTTTTTTCATGTTATACAATTAAAATCATCAACTTATAACTATGAATTAATTTTTTTATAGGTTTACGTACCAATCACTGATTACGATGAAAATTGGTATCTTTTTAAGATTTGTATGGAGTCACTACAAGTACATATATACTATCCATACGAATGCCGACCAAATACGTGTGATGATTCATGGTGCATTCATCGTAATGTCCGGACGATTTTCGTATAATTCAAATCGTATTTTTTATATTTTATGGCACGTATACAATATTGACAGTACTCCGGACAAGAAGAATTCGAAGAAATGGTCGTGTCCAGTGAAACCGTGTGACCTTCTAATGCGGGTCAGATTGGTCGAGATTCGAGAGTTGTAATTTTTATGTTATTACGTAGGATGGAATCCAATCAGTAAATCGGAAACAATTGTTTTTTTCTTCGTCGCCCCGGGTATATGAAAACCTGAAAGTCTGTTGGGATAATCCATCTTTGCCTCTTGGTTTAGAAGACATTGATTGACTGTCTTGCAAAGACCCTTGTTTTGACTTTACCACAGAACTTGAATATGTTGGCGGAATTTTAAAATTTTCTCTTACACATATGAACTATGTATGGGGGTCTAATATTGTGTCTTTTTGCTTATCTTTTTTTGGACGACCCCAATAGTTGTTATCCCAGATAGACATCGTAACGTTAAATCTTTCAAATAATACGGTGGGATTTGTATTTTATGTACGATTTATCATAAAAATGATTTTATGAAATGAATTTATAAACTAACGTTTATATAGTATTTGAGATATAGTATTGCATCCTATCACATAATTAACACGAATGTCGAGGAATATTACATCATCTCAAATAATGTAATAATACAAAATTACACGAAAATCAAGGAATAATATGTCTCGTCGAATAATTAACATTAAAAAATAAAGCCCGTGAAAGACTTCACGGGGCCGTTTGTTGTTAAAATAACGGGTCGTGCGAAGGCTAACGGATCGTGATCTAAGTAGACCGTAACGTAGGATACGGGCCGTTAATATTATGAATGACTGATTTGATTAACCGTCAGTGCTTACGGCCCTTGAAAACCTTTATAGGCCGTAAGCAAGACATCCATATATCCTTTATGGCATTACTTTAGTGGGCGCCAAACATAATAACAATTAATCATTGCGGTATTTGACGCATTATAAAAACGTACTTTAGCAGGATTAGAGCATTCACAACCCATATCTTATAATTATGTGAGTGTGAGTCCTTAAATTATATGGATAGTTTTGAGTGGTTGTGAGCGGAGGAGAGAGAAAATGTTACTGTTCATCTGTAAATTTAAGGATTCACTGTTCAACCCTTATAAATTTTTTAATATTTTTAAAAGTGGTTGTAAGTGAAGGAGAGAGAAAATGTAATGAAAAATGTATAAAAATATATTATTTAATTGAAAGAAGAGAAAAAAAAATAGTGATTTTTAGTGTAATTATATAGATAAAGATAATTTTTTTATTGCTGATTAATTTCATATAATCAATAGAATCATATGAAAGTCTTGTTGGTGCTTACATCATGAGATGCACTTGTTTGTTTGAAAGTCTTTCAATTCTACTTATTTAAATAAGGTTAAAATTCTTATTCACACTCACATAAACACATAGTTAAAAAATTGTTCTAATACTTTTTGTTTCGAAACCAAAAATCAAACTGAATTCAAATTCAACAAAACCGAATAAAAAACTGAATTCTAATTTGGCCAAGAGTTAGTCCCAAAACAAAAAAAACACAAATATTAACAAGTCTAGTTTTAATATAACCGTGTATTATACAGGTTGAATAAAAAATATTAAATAGATTGAAAATTTATTAATTATATAAGAATATTTTTATATAAATATTTTTATATAAGATATGATTGCAATCTTTATTAATAGAATACAAATTTGGTTTCAAAACAGATATTAAAAGAAATGATATTTTTAAAAACTTCCTTATTATAACTCTTAATTTTAATCATTTTTCATTTATAAAAAATTTACTATTTAAAAGCACTAATTTTATAATATTTTTTTTTATTTTTAAGAAAGATTTATATTTTAGAAAAAAAATTATTTTATAAAAATTTAATTTTTTAGAAATAACATTAATAAAAATATTTATTTCCTAATCTATTAAAAAGCTATTTTAATCTAAAAAATTAAATAAATTTATTAGTATTAATGTGGTTATTTAATAGAAGATAAGCGAGAAAGATTTGATGAAGAGTAATGTGATGCTACGACGTATCCCTCCTAATTACCATTTTATTAGAGTAAAGAGATAAGTATTCATCAGTTTAGATTTTATTTTCCTGAAGTTTCACAATTCATTTCGGTTTTATAGACTTCAATTCAGCTTTAAAAGGTTTGTTTGGTTCAATTTAATTGGTTTGAAATGAAATATTAAACACTCCTAATCTAATGAATGAACCAAATGCATCTATTAGTCAAATTTGAAACCAGAGGGTTAGGTTTTAACCCAACCCGATTCGTTCTAAGCATGTCGATCCCAACCCATGAGGCCCTCATGACAATGTCTAGTAACACCAAACAATTGAATGATTTAAAATAGCAATGTAACCAACTCATGGTCCCTCCGATGCTCACAAGGTAACCTAATGAGTTCCATCATTGTCACTAACCACATGAAATGGTACAATAAGCCTTTGCTCAATTTATGTACCAACCCAATACATTACATCACCAATTCCTACCTGCCAACAATTTTGCCTAAAAGATGATTCCCTGTATTCAACTCTAATAAAGACGACAACCAGATTACTCGTTTTTTAAAATATGGTCCTCGTATAGGTCCAACTGATATGCTGACGAGGTTTCTGATGACTTGTGGCAGCCTCCTATTGGTTGATCTCCTGCACCAGTTTTTCAAGTGCATCTTTTGAGAGAGGAATGTACATGCAATCCTGTCCATCAGAGTGTCTTCTGATTTTGACCAATTTGTGGTCTTTAAATTCGGTCAAATGGGAATTTAGCGTGACTAGACTGCTAACCAGAAAACGCTCTCTACAGCTTGTGAATAACGCATCAATGGGCATTCCTGAATGTAAGCAAGAAAATGTTAGAATGGAATCATGTTTGACCCTTCACTAACCCACCCAACCTGACCCAACATTCCATTTTGTCTAGTACCAGTGAAGAAATGTACCTTCTTCATCAGGATGGGCTAGTTGATGTTCTGCAAGAACTTTAAAGACACTCTGAGCATTTGGTGTCAAACTCTGTAAGACTATTATTGCGGTTTTAACACTTTGTGAAGCACCGCCATGAGCAAGAATAAGTGGATGAAAAACACCTTCAACCTTGTATGGCGCAAAAGTAGGAACATGATGCCAACACCAATTGAACTGTACATGAACCATTTTTTTGTCCCACACTGTCATTAATTTGTTGCGCAATCAGTTTCCATCTTAATAGAGGTAGCAATATGAGTGACCAGGCAGACCAGGTGGTTAGAGTACGGGTGCATATGGTTCAGGTTGAAACAGGCTGTTTTCATACGCATTGGGTGATTGACCTGATAACACTTTTTTAACAATTTTAAGAGGCTGTAAGCATTAAAAATACAATTCCACTCTTTCAGCCTGTTCAACTTATTTGACCCGTTTCACTAAACATGTTTTTATTTATTTATTTGACCTGCTAGGGATAAACCATAACCCAAATTAACCCATGCACGGCCACAAATGAAAAAAAGGGTGAGCTCAAATGAAATATTAATGTGAGAGAAATAGTCATTAGATGAATTCAACTTACGTAGAGGTGCATTCACATGGTCTATAGAGGCAACAACACGAACATGAGAACAAGCAGCAATTCTTGCTAGAAGATGTTGGGTGTCAGAATCTCGCAACCCAGGCCCATCAATATTGTGAATAACAAGACAAACAAAACATTCATGTTCTGGTGCATGGGGCCCATCAAGAAAAGCAATAAGATCATCCATTGACCGGGAATTAAAAGGTTGTTGACTTTTAAGCAAGTCTCCAGAAGCAGGCCTTGTTTGTAGTTTCAGTTGTTCCCATAGTACTTCAGCCATTGCAATTGCAACCTGCATATTTTTCATCAATCAGAGGAGAGAATAAAATATGAGGATGAAGATGAAGTAGCTTGGCGCTTTTTTCCTTCTTTGTATCAAGAGAAGAACATAGATTTATTGTAGAATATCACCAAACTTGAACTGCATATGCATGCTTAATTTGTTTTTTTAGATTTAACCACCAAGATAACAATACATTAAAATAAAATCAAAGACATGAAATGTATTTGTAACTTTCATAGCTAAAGTTACTATCTCTGCCAAATTTGAAAGTCAACAATCCATGATTTCTGAGTGGTGAGTATAGCTAAAAATAAATTTAATTATGTTTTAATGAGAATTTTAACAACAGTTCCCTTTCTGAGGAGCCAATCACAATCCATCTTTATCTTTGTGATTGCATATTTTCAACCAACTACTAAATATTGATTGTAAAGACCACATTATCTTATGCCAGTAATTATTCAGTAAGGTAGTATTGGATGTTAACATAAAAATATGGTAAAATAAATTGATCAGACATACATGTATTTCTATGTAACTAAATAAAACACAATATTTAAATTTATATTGCCATTATTGCAGCTATTTTCCCCTAAACAAACAAACAAACAAACAAACCCAGTATATCCCACTCAAGAGCAGGGTCTGGGAAGGGTAGGTATAGGCGAGTCTTTCCTCTATCTTGTTAGGTAGAGAGACCGCTTCCAAAGAGACCCCCAACTCG
>BJCN01154265.1:0-14533 GCA_018326445.1 Flaveria brownii
CAGATGTGGTTCTAGTCCTTGGTCTCTTATAAGGGACACACTCACTATATATCATACGGTCTACATATCTAAGGTAATAGCTCCACTCCCGCAGAGCGTCGCATTCCATCAGCGCGAACGGTTGATCCCAATTCATATCCTCGGAGGCATAGGCAAATCGAGGCCATTCTGATCCTCGGTCGGGTATAGGAGAACGTGAAGGGGAATCAGAACATGCTGGTCTCTCACCACAGCTCGTGAAGATGATACCATACTACAGTGTATGTGATGTGTACGCCAATGAGTATATAGTAGGGATAAAGAATGAGTAACTAATAGACTGCATGGTTATAGACTAGTGTGTGTAATGCAACCTAGTTCCCTCTAACCAATGACTCTGATACCAATCTTTCACACCCTTAATTTCCACGTGCGGGTTCATACCACGAGGCGTGTGAACAAACCACAATCCAAGTCATTAGTTACTCAGAATGACATATATGAGTCATTTATAATAACTAAACAGTGTTCATAAAGTTTTAAAATCATGCGGAAGCATTGGTAAATAATTCTAACCAAGGTACATAAAATGTAAATGGGCAAACATGCACCAAACCATAAAGTAAACCAAAGTAAACAATTCAAAAATACTAATGTTATCAATTTTAAAAATGCGTATGAGACCCGTGTGTGCTTCTACGGCTACAGTCAACCTCGACCTGAGAATAGCATACTAAAATATCAATATAATAGTTGGTGAGTTCAAGAGTTTGTGTTAAAACAAATCTGTAATAGTTAAATAAACATAAGTAATGTGCTGAAACAGACAGCTAATCTAGTTTCACAAGTAGTAAGTATAGTGATTTTGCAATCAAAGCTGACATGTGTTTCGTTTGTCTGCCTCCCGTCATAACATACCGGGTTGTGATGATATTTGTGTTTAGGACAATATTTCACTCGGTTGACTTCGAGTCACCCGGGTGGAGCTTGTCAGACCCAGTTGTACTACTCAAGATTTCCTTGCTAGTTACCTTTATTAACGATTCAAAAGTATGAGGACTTTCATGGTATGCTACATTACCTTATACTAGCACAACTTATCTATAAAAGCGTTTGTAAAAGAAAACAGTATGCTATCTCCCCCAAACCGAAAGTAAGTAAAACTGTAGGGCATGAACTCACCTAGTGTTCCAATAAACAGTTTGTGTTAGCAACAGAGAGTAGAAAAGGACAATCCATCTAAGGTTACCTACATCACGTGAGTTTGTAAGTATACCATACCAGAACAGTTAAATTGAACCTAAGCGCTTAAGGTAACACATTAACGTATGTGGTTTAGAAAGAAAAGACATGGTTGACCAAGTTGACCCATTGACCCGTTGGTAACGTGTTTAAGTTGTATACTTGCTCAAACAAATAGTATATCCTATTAACAATCATGATTGCAAAGATTACCATACTATGCAGATGAATCACCTTATCCACCATAAACTCAAGCAAGATAGTCAAACCCACATACATAGCTAGCACAATCATAGTCACATTCTAAATTGCCAAGTTACATAGTCTAGACATTCATACTATAATGATTAAACACTATGGCACAATCCACATGCATAATCTTGTGCTTTGTGCACCCTACTAGCACGATTCCCAAGAAAGCCTAAAATTACCCAAATAATTCAACAATTACCCAATTGACCCAAATCATGTATTCTAACAGGTTAAACATCATTCGTAACACACTAGCATGCTCCTAATATCAAAACCATGACCGAAACCACAAAATCATATCATTGATATCAACAAAGTTTCCGTTTCGGTAAAGTAACATCCAAAACCCAACAAGCTAGTAATAATACATCACAATTAACATAGTATTACCATAAACATCATCAATTTCATCCAAACTTTCAATTCCATGACTAAAAGTTTCTACTTTTGGCAATTCATGACCTAGAAGACAAAATCATGGAATTTCTTGAATAATTCTACATAATCTAATAACAATGCATCATAACTAACATAGGATTATCATCATAGACCATCAATCTCGAGTCCTTCCACCTAGGGTCGAACTAGGGTCCTTCAAGAACCCAAAAATCATGAAATCTCTTGCAAGAACATACCTTTAACCGCAAACTAAAGATGGTTAGCACTTGGAGTCACTTGTATGCTTGAATCCTTGCTTGAATTCGAACTTGATGGGTGTTCTTGATCAAGAATAAATTTGATGTGTGTGTGGTGGAGGAGTTATGGCCACAAAGGTGGGGGGATTAGGGTTTGGGTTTATCTATTTTTTATTAAGTTAGTTGCATATTTACACAACTAACCCTTCTCTTAAGCTTTTATAAAAACTAATCTTTTTTCGTTTTTTACTTTTACTAGTTTTACAAAGATAAAAGATGAAGTATTATTACCTAACAAAAAATAGTGTTTTAATTAAAACACTACACATAAATCACATATTGCACATTGTCACGTTAAAACGCAAAATTCACAAACAATACTTACAAAAACTGAATTTTATAATCACATATTAATAATCACATATTAATAATCACATCATTAATTTAGGTTGTTACTTGTTTCACAGCATTAGTTATTATTGTTAAGTCACCAACGCCCAATGACAACTTGTGTGTGTTCACAACATGTGTGTTCTAGACTTAACTGAACTAACGGAGTTTGGTAATGAAAAAGTACCGGATGTCACACTGTACGTGCCACAAGAACATCCCAGAGTACGAGAAACTCCTTCTAAATGCACTGCTGAGGAACGCGATTCTGATTTTGTCCCGATGAGACACTGACTACCCAAGGAAGGAGAAAGAGAATGGTAAGGAGGGCTGGTGATAATTCACGTGGGAGGGGTAGAGGACGTTGAGTGTTGAGGATACATCAGACCCTGATGACCACTATGACGACTGAGGATGTTTCTATGTCTGATATTCCGGTAACAGTCAGTGAGGCTGCTGCACCTGTGACTGTTACAGATTCAACAACTGTAACATCATTTTCTATACCCACTACTGATGATGTGTTAAGGACACCTCCAAGGGAGCAAACTCATAATGATATGTTTAACGATGCTGATTTTTTACATACTACTCCTGAGCCTCGATCGCAACCTGAGTCTGCCTTATTTTCTTCTGTCAGGATTATTTAAGAGCAGAGGGTTAGCGTGTTGAGGAAAGAAATACTTGAGACGACTAAGTTGATTAATGAGATGTATCAGAGTTTGATTCAGAAAGATGAGAAGATTACTAGTTTAGAAAGTTAGCAATAGTTCTTGTTCAGTTATCTTCAGGTTGTGGAACATAACTAGAAAGATCTCACTTCTCGTGTTGATTCATCATTTCACATGATAGACGTTGGAGAATCAAGCAGAGAGCAAACTGCTAGATATGAGCCTGTTGATGATATTATTACTGAGACAGAGCGTGTGGTTGATCCTGTTGATACACAAAGGAGCATAGACATAGATAATATTGTTCAAGAGACATTTTTTGATATTCCCATTCAAGCTATTGAGGATTAACCTGTGTAGTTCACTAGAGAGGCGTTTATGGAGCCTGAGCATATGATGCCTATTCCTAATCCAGTCAGTGATGATGATGAGTTAGATCATATTGACTTTGTATTTAGTGATGAAGAGGAGGAAGATGATGATGAGGATGATGGGTGATAATGGTGATGCGGGAGATGATGAAAAAGGAGTTGATGATAAGAACGATGATGATGATGACCAAGGGGGCTATACAGGTGCTATTACTGGTACTTCAGGATCACCGGGCACTTTCGATGTCTCTGGACCAAGTCGCGATGATACAGTCAACTACACACCTTTGGATCCTGCCATCAAAGTAGCATATGAGAACGAATTTTAGTCTTTTAAGCAACGGTTGATTGCTGAAGATGAAGATGAAGATCTGTCTTCGTTTGATGATTTGGAAAAACTACTATAGACTACACAGACATATTCTGATATGGAGAGATAGTTGGTGAGATGAGTGCTAAAGATACGACTGACAAGACAGCAGATCAAACTGGTCAAAGCACTGTACATCAGGTCAGTAACATTACAGTTGAGGCTCCGCCACCGCCAGCTTACATTCACACTCTGAGACATTCCAAATCTTTCACAAGGTACGGAAACTCAAAACCTATTCTAAGTTGGGCGTATAATGCTGAAAAGAAGATGTATGTTATTAAAAGACGAGCCAGAACGATTGAGTATTATCAGGATGTTGGTAACATTCCAGTGAGTATGATGGTCAAAAGAAGATGTATGTTATTATAAGTTGGGCATCGGTTACATTCCAGTGAACGTCGTCAATTCAACCTCTATTATTTCAATGTTCCTAATGCGATTTATGTAAATAAATTACTTAACTTTGTTATGTGATTAAAATTAATTAAAGTAGTGATTATTTAATTAATTAACATTTTTATTTGATTAAATTAATTAAAGTAAGTTGGGTTTAGGTGAATTATATCAACTAGAAGGGTCCCAAGCGGCATTCCATTAAGGTTGGGGGACCTAAGTGTCAATTCTCCAACTCAAACACTTAAATCCCTTAACCCACGTGTAACACACGGATATTTTCTTTGAAGCCAACGAAAGAAGAAAAAAATAAAGTCCAAAGTCGGGGGACCAAACTCGCCAACAAGAGAAAACTGGATGAGTGGGAGTATTTAAGGGAGAGGGCAGCCCTTACCCTCTCCCCACACCCACACATTTCAGCCAAAAGAAAGAAAGAAGATAGAAAAGGGAGAAGAGAAGAAGAAATCTTGGTTTGAGCGGGTTCGAGTGAGCAAAATCGTTGTGTAGCGGGTCTAGACGAAGCTCTTCTTCTTCTTGTAGTTCGTGTGAGTTCTAGGACCTTATTTTACTAGCTTTCAACTGATTTGGGGCTGGAACACATAGCAAACCCGTTTTTGTATGTGTGTGTGTTTGACCCATTTGGGTGTGATTACGTCTGATGCGTTTGGAATTTGATTTCGGGCTTGTGTGCGGTTGAATGGTGTTATAGTATGCATTCCTAAGGTTTAGGATGGTTGATTTGGGCTTAGAATGGGTTTGGATGAGCTTGGAGGTCGAAAATGGCAAATTGGGTTCGGGATGAACTGCATTCTTCATCAGCTAGGGCTAGGCGACCGACTGGAGGCCATTCGGCCGATTAAGAGGCGATTGGAGTTCATTTGCACGACTGAGGTTCAGTCGCACGACTAGGGGTCCAGTCGCATGGGGGGGTCATGCGACTAAGGGTCCATACGCATAGGTGCTCATTCGCATTAAGTCCATTCGCATAAGGTCCATTCGTATAGTGTTCAACCGCATGGGGTCCATTCACACGGTTGGGTGTTCATCCGTATTGGTGTTCATCCGCAGTGGTCCATTCGCATAATGTTCAGTCGCATGGAGGCCATGCAACTGAAGGGTGTTCATACGCCCAAATAGGGCTGTTGTACCCAATGAGGAGCATAGTTTAGTTACTGACTTTCAGGGGAAAGTGCAGATGTAAGTTTTGACGTGAAAGTCCCCGTATGTTCAAGTAAGATGAATGTTGAGGTCTTAGGGAATATGTTAGGAATGATGATGTTGCATGTTTATGCATGATGTATGTTACGTATGTATAATGATGCCCTGTATGATAAAGCTACTGTGTATGTTGATGTTCCTTATTAAAGTGTATGTTTATCTTTCTTGTGACTTTACGTGTTATGTTAAAGATTGAAACGGAAGTATTATGTAACGTAAAGTGAAAGATAATGAAAGAGGAACATGATGAATGAATGCATGCATTAATAAAGAATGAGAGTAAGAAAAGCTTGCAAGCAAATATATGAGGTGAGCAACCTTGTGGTTGCAACAGACTCGATATGGATCCTTGTCTTTCGACGTCAGTAATCGTGGCTGTGTGCCACGAAGAGGGTAAAGCTTGACACTGGGATCAACCATTGTATAGAACCATTGCTGCATCTCCTAGGTACTGTGGCCAGGAGGTGCGGTGCGTCATTATTGAAGGTCTATGATAGGCCTAGGTCCATTGCCACAATATAGAAGGATATTGCATGCGGCAATGGTACAATTAAACTTTACCTTAGATGTTGTGGCCAAGAGGTGCGATACACCGTTATAGAAGGTCTATGATAGGCCTAGGTCCAGCACCATGAAACAGAAAGGTACTGTATATAGTAATGGTACACCTAAACTTTACCTTAGGTACTGTGGCCAGGAGGTGCGATGCACCGTTATAGAAGGTCTATGATAGACCTAGGTCCAGTACCATGAACAGAAGGGTTATGTTATTGATTTGATGAAAGGAAATGATGAAAAGATGAAAGAATGTGAAAGTTAAATATGTACGATAAATGAATGAAAGTTAAAGAATGAACGAATGAAAGTAATGAACGAAAGAAACATAATGATACAGTATGATACGGGATCCTTGTCACTCAACCTCAGTAATCATGGTTGCGTGCCATGAAGAGGGTAGAGTCGACAGGATCTATATATAAGTAAAAGATAATGAATGACGAAGATAATAATGATATTATCTATGTGTACGTATGATGTGTGATAGCATGAAAGTAAAGATACGATTTTTAACGATAGTAAAGTATTTTATTTATAAAACTAGAACTCACTCAGCAATGCTGACTTTTTATGTGTTTCCAGTTGGCAGGTAAGGTTGCTGAGGATGGCATGGGGCGGCTACTCAGCTCTTTGGATGGCATTCTTTTATTTAACGCTTTTGTGTTGTAACACGAACGAATGATATTCTGCAAAGAACGATGTATTACTTAGCAAAAGTGTTTACTTAAAGGAAATGAAATGTTTATTTAAAAAGTTTCCGCTGCATGATTTTAGTAAAGTTAAATATTTATGTGCTTTAAGTGCGATGAATGACCAGCTGTGAGGTGCCCGGGAACGGCGCCTTACACCACGTTACCACCTCCTCATTCGAAACTCCCCCCCATTAACCCTATTCGCCGCTGCAGTTCCCTTCTTCGGAAACCACTGACGATCACCAACCTTCTTGCTCCATGCATGCACTTCTACGGAGATCACAAGCGTAGATCTTACAGTTGAGTACATACGCTCTTCTCCCAATGTGTTCTCTTTTGTTTGCATTCGTCTCTGTACGGTTTCGGACGTTGGGTGCGGGGCTGCTGCGTACGTATGAATGTGGTGGGTGTTATCAACCATGAATATGCGTGTGGATTTCGATATATATATTGCATGTATGCATGACAAGTTCCGGTTCCGGTGTGAACGCACCATGTTGGGTCTCGGGAATGTATGTGTGTGTTTGAATCAAGCGTGTGTGTATATATATATATATGTATATATATACACATATATATATATATATATATGTATATATATACACATATATATGTATATATATGACCGTGGAGGTGTGGTTAGATGTGATATGCATGCGTGTGTGTGTTTCCAAAGTGTATGTTACGTCAGTGTGTGTTTCCATAGTGTGTGTAGTGTGTGTGTCTTATGCCTATGTGTGGTTGGAGAAATTATATGCGCTCTGCGTATTTGTATACATGTATGTGTGTTCTGCAAAATTGTATGTATATATGCGACGTCTATGTGGTTGGTGTGGTGGTTATATGTGTGCATACGTGGTATCAAAGTTCATGCAGGATGCACTTGCTTGTGTGGGTACATATGTAATATTTTGTGTAAGTGGAATTATTATTATTATTATTATTATATATATATATATATATATATATATATATATATATATATATATATTACATATATTGTATTATTGAATGTTAATTAGGCATATGTTCATATGGATGTATGCATGACAGTAGGTATGCAAGGGTGGTATGCATTGTGTACATATGTAAATTATGTGTGAGATTTCGGATATATTTATATGGGTTCGTATGTCTACGGATGTGTGCTCATAGCTAGATTTTGTGAGTTTGATTATTTAGTCTGTACATATATATTATATATTATATTATATAGGATGTTACATATATCTAATATATAGGTGTGAGTAACATATATTTAGTGTATGTAAATATATTACTGGTGGGTCGTGCTGTTAAACCTATGGTTAAAAATAATAATATTAATAATAGTAATAACTGAATGTGTTATACTTACATATGTGAAAATTGGGTTTACATGTGTTCAAAGTGAATTGGCATTTGAGTGTGCTACGTGTGAAGGGAAGCAATCGATAACCTACACCGTACCCGAACCGACAATACGAAACCGTACAACCATATTATTAGTATTTAATATTAATTAAATATTAAATGTACCTTCAGGTTAATCAGAAAACAAATCTTTTGTGAGTCAACTGCTTATTGTTGTGCATTCAAGGTGAGTTCTCAGCCCTGCTTTACTTACTTTCTTAGGGTGAAAGAAACGTGTGTTCAAACTCATTTTCATTGATCAGTATTACTGTAATATCACTTGTTTACTAGTGTTATACCACTTAAGTCCTCATACTCGAACCGTTAGTGTACGTATTATAGCGAGGTAATTCTAAGTAGATCTAGTGGGTTTGGCAAACCCTACCTGTGCTAGTCGCGCTAGCACAACGTTTGTCAAACGGGTGTTTAATTGACCTAATTTTTGTTGTTGTGAACTGGTATACACAACCAATGCCTTCATTTACATTGTCAGCTTCGGTTGTGAACTGCATACACCTCGTAACTTGTTTAGTAGACTAGCTATCTAGTGAAATTACTTTGTTTACTATATCTACTTACATTATGTTCTGTTTATCAAAACCTGTGAACTCACCAACCTTGTGTTGACACTTTAGCATGTTTTTTTCAGGTTCTTAAGTAAGAACGACTAGGAGCACTGTATCCTGTCATTCATTATTGTTGGGTTAATTGAATACATTTACATTTCTATCAACTTATACTTTATATGGTTTTGCGCGTGTCACGTCGTTTGAATTATAAACTAATACGCTTCCGTAATTTCTATCATGTTTTCTTGTTTAAACTCTAATTCGAGAATCTTTAATGTCAATGAGTAATTATGTTTTATAAATGTTGAGTCGTTTGGTGTAACTAATGGCTAAGGTCCTTGTATGTCACACGCCTAACGATATTATTCCATTTGTGGAATCTGAGGGTCTGATAAATTGGTATCAGAGCCAATGGTTATAGCGAACTAAAATGAATTTTTTCATCTCATTTTCATTGCATGTAGACTATAGCCTGATGCCTTAGTTACACGCACATAGACACGTTTAGCTTCATTAGGTGGCATTGTTTGTTTGCTTACTTGCTGGATTACTTGACGTTGCTCATTCCTGTGAGCGGTTCTTTGTAGGAATGGCATCATCATTATCTTCTTCTTCATCTTCTTCTCATGGAAAGACACCTATTCATTATGATTCTATACCTCACCCTACAGGCCCTTATCATTGGCCGTTATGCCATAACGACAATGAAGAGCTAGAATATGATCACTTATTTGCTTTACCAAAGTATCAACCAGTTCATAGGTGGGAGTACTACCCCGAATACATGCCAGTCTGATTCAGGAGAAGAACGCTCCATTACCTTTTGAGAACCGACCTAGCACTAGGTCTACTCCTGCTAGGGACCCTAATATCCCTACCTTACTACCACTTCCTTTTCCTCCTGAAAAGGCCATAGAAGCTTTGACAGCTACCCATATAGAGCATAAACATGTTACCGAACTGGAGAACAAAAACTGTGCGCTGAAGAAGATTGTGAGAGAATCTACGGAGGAAATTAAACAACTAAAGCGACAGTTTGATAACTTCGTGAATCGCTACAACGGCCAGGTGGATCGTGTTACTGGACTGGTAAGGCGGGTCAATGGTAGAGAGCAATGACTCGAAAACTTAGAGGCTCACGTCTTCGCCAGAATGAAGTACCGGAACCTGAGGAGGAAGATCCTGAGGAGGACCTGGAAGAGGCATCTGAGTAGGAACATCCTGAGAAGGAACCGAAAGAGGCACCAGAGGAGGAGGAGGATCCGGAGGAAGAGCCTGAAGAAGAACGTGAGGAAAAGCCAATTGATGAACCAGAGAACAACACTGGATTAGTCGACTCTCACTGATTTCCATTGTCTATCCATCTTTAGATTTCTATCCATTAGACTTTCATTTGTTTCCACACCTAGATGGGAAGGGTTTTTCCCATCCGACTGATGTTTTTGAATTTTAGTATGTGGTTTGATTTATTGTAGACCTACTTACAATTCATTTCATCAGAAATTATTATTTGAACCAATTAGTTATGTGTGTGCTAATTTTTTTTTAATTACTTGTACTTAAATGAAGTAGATTTGCTACATATTACTTATTTTTTATGTTGTGATTGTTAAGAATGTCTGGACGTGGCCGAGGACGTGGACATGGTCGTCGTACCATAAACATGACACTAGCAGAGCTGGCGGCACTAATTAATCAGCATGTGGCTGATGCACTTGCAAACCACAATCCCAACTCGTAGGCCACTCCGATCGGTAAACAATACCAAATTCTGTTTATTACGTTAACGTTCCATTAGTTTCATTTAGTTGTAACATTCACATTTCCAAAGTTCTGATCTAAATTCATTACAGATCAAGGAACCTGCACATTCAAGTCCTTTATAGACTGTAAACCCAACCCGTTCACTGGAGCGGAAGGAGGCGTAGGACTCCTACGGTGGTTTGAAAAGCTCAAATCCGTATTCGAGATGTGTAATTGCTCGGTGGCAAATCGGGTTAAGTATGCCACCGGCACCCTGAATGGAGCTACGTTGTCTCGGTGAAACACTCAGGTACAGATGTTACGGGTTGAGATTGCCAGCCAGACTACCTGGGAGGATTTCAAGACCTTAATAAAGGAAGATTACTGCCCTTGGGAAGAGGTGGAGAAGGGGGAGATAGAGTTCTGGAACCTCAAGATGACAGGTTTTGAGATCGAGGTGTACACCACTCGATCTCACGAGCTTGCTAGTTTGTGCCCCAATATGGTCAATCCTTCTTCGTTGAGGATTGAAAGGTATCTTGATGGCCTATCACCGGAGATTCAGAGTATGGTCACAATTTCTTGACCAAACACCATACAGGAGGCGATTCGTCTAGCCCACAGGTTAACGGACCAGGCTGTAGCGCAGGGTAAGCTACCCCCCGTGTGGTTCTATGCCAAATACCACCGATGGTAACAACAAGAGGAAATGGGAGTCTGGTCCCAGCAACAGGCAGAATAATTCCTAACAACAACCGCCACAGTCTTGAAATTTTGACAACTCCCGTTCATCAAACCAATCAACATCTTCATCACAACATGGTAGTGGCTACACTAGAACATTACCTAAGTGTGACAAATGCAACTACCATCACATTGGACCATCAAACAAAAATACCTATGTGGGGTATGGCAAGTTTGGCCATGCTGCTAAGAACTGTCGTGTGAACTTAACAACTAAGCAACCAACGCAACAAGAGGAACAAAGAGGCTGCTACGAGTGTGGCCAAACTGGGCACGTCAAGAGGTACTGCCCTAAACTGAAGAAAAACAATGGCGGTGGAAATGGAGTAGATAACTGCAACGGAAATGGCAAAGGGAACGGCAATTGCAATGGCAATGGTGGTGCCAAATGTCGAGCCTTTATCATGGGTTCAGTTGAGACTCGTAATGATCCTTCTATTGTAACCGGTAAATTTCACGTCAATGGTTGTTATGCATATGTGCTATTTGATTCTTGTGCTGATAGGAGTTTCATTTCTCATAAGTTCAGTCACTTACTAGATGTTAACTCTACAGCCTTAGACATGAACTATATAGTAGAAATAGCTGACGGTAAGATCATAGAGTCTTCTCATATATATACCATGGTTGTAAGATAAGTCTTCCTGGGCACGATTTCGATATTGATCTTCTATCTATTACACTCGGTAGCTTCGATGTCGTAGTTTTCATGGATTAGTTGTCCAAGCCAAAATCATTTGTCGTGCGAAACTCATTCGATTACCTTTGGCTGATGGAGAGATACTTACTATGGAAGGTGACAAGAGTGGTGATGTGGTCGGAATCATCTCTTACATGAAAGCTCAGCAGTGTCTAAGAAAAGGGCATTCAACTATTCTAGCCCTATTTACTAGAAAAGACCACTGAGAAGAAGCGACTGGAGGATATTCCTATTGTTAAAGATTATCCTGAGGTATTTCCCGAGGACTTGCCTGGCCTTCCTCCATACAGGCAAGTGGAATTCCAGATCAAGTTGACACCAGGAGCTGTCCCTATCACTCAGGCACCGTATTGTTTGGCACCGAACAAACTTCAGGAATTAACAAAACAGTTACAGGAACTACTAGACTAAGGGTTCATACGTCCAACTTCTTCATCTTGGGAGCACATGTGTTATTCGTGAAAAAAAAGATGGAACCTTCCGCATGTGCATTGATTACCAAAAGTTGACCAAGGTTACCATAAAGAATCGATACCCTCTTCCACGTATCGATGACCTGTTTGACCAACTACAAGGATCGAGTTATTATTTAAGACTGATCTGAGGTCTAGATATCATCAGCTTAGGGTTCGAGAAGAAGACATATCCAAGACAACTTTCAAAACCTGATGTGGGCACTTTGAGTTCGCAGTCATACCATTTGCTTTAACTAATGCTCCAACAGTCTTTATGGACCTCATGAACCGTGCTTGCAAACCCTATTTAGACATGTATGTCATCGTCTTTATTGATAACATACTCATTTATTCCAAAAATAGGGAGAAATATGAGGAAAACTTAAGGACTATTCTAGAGCTTGTGAACACTGAACAATTATATGCCAAGTTTTCTTATTGTGACTTCTGGATGAGAGAAGTACAATTCCTAGGGCATGTGGTTAATGAGAATATCATCCACGTTGATAAAGATTGAGTCAATTCTTGCGCTAATGACGCCTGGTGAGGTGCGCCAATTTCTTGGATTAGGAGGTTATTACCGACGATTCATTGAAGGATTTGTCAAACTAGCACAGCCTTTGACTACCCTAACTTACAAAGGAACCATCTACAAGTGGGCTAGTAAGGAAGAAGCGGTTTTCCAAGGGCTTAAGGACAAGTTATTTCATGCACCGATCTTAGCATTAACTGAAGGAACAAACGACTTTGTGGTGTATTGCAACACATCAATCCAGGGTTTGGATTGCATGTTGATGCAACGTGAGAAGGTGCTAGCTTATGTATCAAGACAACTTAAGGTGGCTGAGAAAAACTACACAACTCATGACTTAGAGTTGGGAGATGTAGTATTCGCACTCAAGATCTGGAGGCATTACCTTTACGGAACCAAGTGCGTGATCTTTATCAATCATAAGAGCCTTCAGCACACTTATGAACAAAAGGAACAAAACATGAGACATCGATGATGGTTAGAGTTGCTAAATGATTACGATTTTGCCATCAACTATCATCTAGGAAAGGGTAACGTGGTAGTCGATGCCCTTAGTCGTAAGGAAACCCTAAAGCCTCATCGTGTATGTGCGTTGCAATTAATGATTCATTCGGACCTACCATCATAGATTAAGAATACCCAGGCTGAGGCGTAACAGGAACAAAACATCAAGTCAGAATCTCTCAGAGGAGCTGAGAAATTATTTCAGGAAAAGTCTGATGGTCTTCGTTACTATGAAGATAGGATATGGGTTCCATTGTTTGGAAATCTCCAAGAATTAGTGATGGAAAAAGCTCACAAGTCTCGTTATTCTGTACATCCTGGATCTGACAAGATGTATGAAGACCTTAAGGTCATCTACTATGGCCTAACATGAAGGCTGAAATTGCAACTTACGTATCAAAGTGTTCAACTTTTTCTAAGGTCAAAGAGGAATATCAAAAACCGTCAGGTTTGCTTCAACAACCAGAGATTCCAGTATGGAAATAGGAGAATATTTATATGGATTTCATCACAAAGTTACCTCGTTCAAAGACCGGAAATGATACTATTTGGGTGATAGTGGATCGTTTGACCAAGTTGGCACATTTCTTAGCCATTCGTGAGACTTACAAAATGGATAAATTGGCATAAATCTACTTGAAGGAAATTGTGTCATGAGATGGCGTGCCACACTCGATCATCTCTGATCGTGACACGCGATTCACTTCACACTTCTGGCCGTCACTGTAGAAGTCATTAGGCCCTCCTCTAGATATGAGCATGGCTTATCATCCATAGACAGATGGTCAGACTAAACACATGATCCAAACCCTAGAATATATGCTTAGGGTGTGCATTATTGACTTTAGAAATAGTTGGGAAACCCATCTGCCTTTGGTTGAGTTCTCTTACAACAACAGTTACCACACAAGCATCAAAGCTGCAACGTTTGAAGCACTTTATGGCAGAAAGTGTAGATCACCTCATTGTTGGACTAAAGTTAGTGAAAGTCAGTTAAAAGGTCTTGAACTCATTCATGAAACCACATAGAAGATTGTTCAGATTCGTAACCATATGGTGACAGCTCGTGATCGTCAGAAAAGTTAAGTAGCTCAAAGGAGAAAGCCTTTCGAATTTCAAG
>BJCN01154266.1:0-18976 GCA_018326445.1 Flaveria brownii
ACATAATAATTATGTCAATCAAAGTGTTTACGTAATTTTTAACACTTTGATTATGTTTGATAGATTCTTATAAAGTAAATTTCGGACTTTGAACATTTTTATAAAACAAGTGATCAGTTTTTTAAGAATTTAATAAATATTTTAAATGGCCAAATATAAAGCCCAGAAGGAACCTCCACTAAGAATACATGGTTCAAATTTAAAAAAACTAAGTCAAAAAGAATGGTTTAAACAAATGGTGTAAGAACCATAAAAATAAAAAGCTGGTTTATTTAATCGTATAAGAAAATATGTCTTGCATTTTAAGTAAAGTTCGTGTATCTTTGGTTAAAACGCATATCGTTCCACTTACCTAACATAATCGGGTAATTTTACCCCTAATTTCTCTTTATCTATTTATAGCGTTACCTCCCAAACTTTGACCAACATTTCTGAAATTTAAAAACTTAATTCTTATTCTCCAAAGTGATCAATTATTCATGTATTCCATATTTGAAGAGCGAGAGATCGATTTAGAGGTCCAAAAGAACAAGTGTGTTTATGTTACAAACTATAATCTTCACTATCAAAATTCTTGTAACTACCTATGAGCGTTGATCACAACTAATATTCACAATACCCTTAATATGTATATATTCTACAAGAAATATTTTTACTAATAAACAAAGGGTTAGTGATAGTTAACTTTAGAATTAACCTAATTATATTCCCGTATGTAGATAAAAATAATCGTAAAAATTATCATAGACAACTAAATGTTATATAATTAGTATGTCCCTAAATTGATTGGCTTCCAAAGACAAAACACTATACACACAATAAAGTTGAACGGTCTTCTTTTAGATTGTTAAAACAAATGCCATAGTGTTTAGGAAACTACTATTTAAGAAATATATTTTCCCGTCGTATGAATCATCATCAATCATCATTATTATTGATATATATCTTTGTTGATGTAAATTTTTTAAAACTGTTAGATATTTTTGAATAATTTCCTATAAAATCATAAATAATATTTAACATATTGTATTAAATACCACCAAAAGTAACGACCGACACTAATATCACTTATTTTCATGATTAATCAGGAAAGCAATTTATTTGTTTACTTTTTTGAATTTCTGGATTGGTCCTCGTGTTTTGATTCTTCTACATTTTACCCCCCTTCCATTTCAATTATTTTCACAATGTATGGGTCCACGTGTTTTGATCTGAATATATATCTTCGTCCGTCAGTTAAGTATAATAAAATTGTTATGAATTTAAATAATAATAATAATAATTCCTTAGAACTCTAACCTATGTTGAAAGGTTTGATTCTTCATCTTCTAATAAAGGTGTTAAATTAGTATGATAAACATATTTTGTTAAAGTTTTATTAAATCCTTTTGAGGAGTATCTTCTTGAATAAAAAAAAATTAAGATAACACTCGTTATTCTAGACCATTTAATCTTTATTTTCTACGATTTCTCTCTCCTATTAAATAACTACATTAAATACATTGAATTGCTTTTGACATTAATTTTTTTTCAATAAATTAAGAAAGTAATGCTTTTACAAATGTAACTTCTAAGTAAATAAAACTTTAAAGATAAGAAAATTTTCTAAAACAACATACATTTTTTAAATATGAAATATTTTAAAATGTTTTTTTTTATTATTTTTTGTAAAACAAAAAAAATAAAATTAGGAGTTATAATAAGAAAATTTTTAATATTGATATTTTTTAAACGTTTTGTTTTGGAACAATATGTTTATTTAAAAAAACGCAATAAGGTTTTAAAAATAAAAGTTTAAAACAATGATATCATTGTTTTATTACTATATTCTTACTCATCTGTAATTTTAATCATATCATTTTATAATTAATAAATTTTCATTATTAATTATTTAATATTTTTTTTATTTAACCCGTGTAATACACGGGGTACTAACCTAGTCTTTTTATTAAGTACTTTTACATATTTTGATTAACTTATATACAATAAATCTTAGACGTAAAAAATAAAACTACTTTATATAAAAATGTATTATTAAAACAATCTCATAAGATTATTATAGTCTAACATTGAATATAGTTTACTATTTCTGTTTTGAAATATAGATTGTCTAATATTGTGTCTCTTATTATTCCGACCCTCTATGTTATAATAACTAGACTAATAGTTTGGATCAAGTTTATATTTCGTACAAACTTGGTAACAGTACGTATAATCTTCATGTTTTCATATTTGAATTTCCGACATTTTTTTATTAAATTCGTTATTATATTTCGTACAAAACAACTTTGTTGTTTTAAAACCGTATCATAATTATTTTATGTTACATTGTGGATCAAGGCTATTTCGTAGAAAAAAGTAATTATGACAAAGTAAAGCTAGTTTTTTTTATATTTCAAATGAGAAAATTTAAGTCACTTCATGTTAAAAGTGTAAAAGTTGTTTTGACAATGATTTTGTTTCTTAATATTCTTGTTAGACATCTTACATTGACATTTTAGGTGTGTGTATTTCTGCACGTGGAGGTTGGTTTGTTTTTGTTAATGTTAATTTTATGTTAAATTTTTTTTTCAATTAATCTTAAGTAAATATAATCATAATAAATAAGCTCTATGAGTGATAACATTAAAATAATCAATATGTTTAGACGAGCTCGAGCTCGACTCATTTTCACTGATACTTGCATGTTTGTGTCCACTTCTTGAGGCGATTATGAACAAAAACAAACTAGCCCCACCGTGTTCATTTACAACCCAGGAACAATAACCTTATTTTATAAGATATTCTAACTTCTAGAGCAAAAGAACCTTGTTAGTTTAAGGGGGCGAAGACCACGAGAATCCGATAGCATCGCCCCTGGTAGCAGGTCCAAGAGGCGATAGTTCCTTGTAGGTCCAAGAGACATATTAGAAAACTACTCTTTTAATAGTAAATTGCTACTTATCATCATTAAAAAAACAATAAGTAGCAACTTTGGTCGTCAATACTAACCGGGGCATTAGTATTAACTGACCATCAATAGTAATTGAGTATCAATAATATCTAAAAATCATCGATACTACATCGGGGATCAATAGCAATTGAAGCATCAATAGCAGTAGCTCACAAGCGCTTCAACTCGTTTAAACTACTATAAGTAAGAAATAACTTTCATCTACGTGTTCGTAGTCTGGAAAATAAATTTACTCATGTTCATAAATAAAAAAGCATGAAAATAAACAAACAAAACTGTTTTATATATTATCCAGAACATACAGTCAACTTAAAATATACATTATTCGTTTTCATATGTGTGCGCGTTTATATTTGTTTGTTTCAAGTATAAGCATTTCGTTAACAACATTATTCATATATACATACAAATAAAATATTTCAGGACTACAACCAAACATACATGAACAGATGTAAAAAGAAAACATCAAACAGAATAATTTCTAAACCTTCAAGAATGTAACAAAAAGACGAGATGAGTGTCCATAATAGTTCATTTAATTAACTAAAGGGATAAAAAATACGATTCATGTCGTCTAATATATAAAGACATAAACAAATCTAATAGGTAAACATCACTTCGTTTACAACTCTAAGTTTGTCGCTTTAGCATGAATATGCTTTAGTAGAATAGAAACTACTTAAACTCATCAATTTTTAAAAAAAAAAGTTAATAGGCAATTCACAATTATATTAATAGGAAATGAGTATATTCCCTCTAAACATTTTTTTTTTAAAATACTTTAAAGAAATACAATATATTTGTCAATTACAGATGTTCTTAAAGCATAAGTTTGTAATACATAACATATAATATTATTTAAGCATAATCTAAAAAATATGTGATTTTACAGGTTTAAAATGATATATATGCAATTGTCGCTTATGTTAATTAAAAATAATATTATTTCAAACTGGTATTAAAATTCATATTTAAAACTACACGCCAAACAAAATTAATCTTTTTCTTATAAAAGGACGACAATACACAAAATTTTCAATATCTATAAAAAACTAATTTCAAAATCCTCTATACACTCAAAAATGTCGTCATTATATGATAAGTGTATTTAAAAAATATAAGTATAATTAAATTACATGTTTAATCAACATTAAGGAAGTTTAATTATTCAATATTGAAGTCGTCCCCCTCATCATACCCAATAGACTTTCTATTAAATAGTATAAAATATTATATAAATTTAAGAAAATATTGCCTTCTAAATAAATCTTGTTGATTAGCCGTAAATCATTCTTCTTTAATACTTTAATTAAGAAATAAGCATTGATTAAGGAGGTTTTAGTGTGTGATCAAAATTCAACCATTTGTGATTATGACACTTGTGATAAAGTAGTGTCATTATCCCTTTAGACAAGGGCACATGCATTCCTCTTATGGATCAAAAGTTTATGGACCCTTTTAACAACCATTTTGCTCCTCGCATTTCTTTTTATGGTAAAATTCAGTAACAAATTTTCAAGAGACGTTAATGTTGTTAGAGATCAGTGTAACTTCTCATGAGTGAAATTTAACAACGGTGGCATGATGCATGACGTTACTAAAGTTAGTAAACGATACTTGTTTACTTTGACGAGCCTTTGAGCCCCGCAGACATATGTGATGACTACCACCCATCACCCATCACATGGATGTTCGCTCAAGAGCAACCTTTCAATCCGATTATCTAGCAAGTTAATCTTGGCCATTGGTTTTGGATGAATGAATCAATTGTAACCTTTGATGAAAACACAGTTGGATTAATTTTAATTATACCAATTTAAACTAACAACTTTCTGCTTTCGTTCTCTAGTGATTATGTAACCGGCTACTTGTCATTGTAAGCTATTATTGTAACCGATGACTTTGATATTTCAAAAGGTGGACATCGTTTCCGGATTGAATGTTAACTCATGAAAAAAAAGGTCGAGCCATGTTAGTTGATGGGTTAAGATGGGAGTTTTTAGATGGTGACTAGTGATTATAACATGGCAATATTATACACGTGTCAACCATATGCAGACTGTAGTGCCACATGGCAGTCACTCTCCACCAATAGGCTATTCTTTCAATTGCACATGGGCTTGCATAGATGTCTTCACATCATACTTAATTTGAAAGTATACACATTTGACCATTTTGAAGATTTTGCACATGGATTTGCCCACGTATAATTGCATAATTTGTGGCAAATGTAGGTTAACTAATTGACTAATTGTAATCCAACTGCAAATCAACATTGAGAAGAGCTCAGATTGAACAATATATATCCATTTATTTTGTCATGTAAGATACTATTGGTAGGATTTAATTGTATTTCATTAAGTGTTTATATATATTTTCAATTCCTTTCTTATTTAGTTTTAATTATTGAATCAATCGTTTTGAGTGAGTGGTGTGAGTGATGAAAATTATTTATTGTCATAGAAGATATACATTTGAAGTATTTGGATTTTCAAAATTTCGTAGCAAATTGCACTATAAATACCCATAAAAAGATTTGCCAATATTTATTTAGGCATATTTTGAAGAAAAAATACATTAGTCGAAGAGGTTAGTTAACTAAACAAATATAAAATCTAAGTCAACTTAAAAAAGATTGTATCATCCTTCCACCATAATCACATAATCACTAATGCGACTTTAAGATCATAATAAGTCAAAATAATATGATGACAAATAATAAACAACTAGTTGATTGGTCCGCGCGATGATGTGGTTCGTCCCCCTAAAATGGTTTACATTCGCCCCCTCCCCCGCCCCCTATGATGTGGTTCGAGTTACGGCACTAAGCGCGATATGACTGATGTTAACGATACTTTTTTTAAGCCATTATGCGCATGATCCTCAAATTGGTCTTGTCATATTTTGATCTTTATATGGAAAATCAAGTAGAATACATTCAACTCAATACTCGGTAAGTAATGGGATCAATTACAGCCTATAAAATTGTATTTCTTAAAAGTTAGTGTAATTTTTTGGAGTCGGACATTACAAATACGAAGAACACCATACTATTTGACTTTTATTTAACATTAAGATATTTATCGCTTCTCATCTTGAAAGCACCATAAACGATAAAGCTAATGCATAAACGACTGACCTCTTAACATAACTAGTTTTTGTCGGTCATCTTTCTCACACACAACACATAATTACTTTATTCGTAATCAAACCAGCTGGTTGGAAACCATAAAAGTAAAGTATTGTGATGAAACCTCTAAATAGTAAACTTTAATTGTCAAACTCTAAAATACGTGTTGGGAGGCTAGTAACTTTTTTTCCAATTGCAACGCCATGTTACTTAGTCGTTTACTATCCGACTCGTTGGAAACCATAAAATCAAAGTTTGGTGATGAAACTTAAAAATACTAAACTTTAGTATGCAAACTTGAAAAAATATAACCTTCCTATGAATAGTTTAGTAGTCAAACTCTAAGTGCTTAAAAATTAGTGACCAAAGTCAACAAAAAAAATCAATGGCCAAAATCTAAGATCCAAAACTTTAGTCGTCAAAATAGAAAAAACAAATTAACTGTCAAACTATACACATACAAAACTTTAGTGGCAAAACTCGGGAATTTAACTTCATGTAAAAAGTTTGGTGTCCAAATTCTAAAATCTTAAATTTTAATGGTTAAAGTCAAAAAGTTAAGATTAAATGTGAAAACATTTAAAACTAATGTGGTTAAAATTTAAAAAACTAAAATTAAACATGTAATCAATGAAGTCCAGGGGAATTTATAGGTTAATTAAAAAGCCAAAATATATTATGCTAATTTATAAATACTAAAAGGTGTACTATTCATTTAGCTTCCCTATTAATAGTAGAGTAATTATTTAAAACTTTTCTTCAAGAGTAAGTAATTACAATCCAAAATGTGGATCATACGTTGCAACAAAAAAGGTAGCTGCATGTTCATAAATATGGATAATTTGCAAAATCTGCAAGTTTTGTTTACCCCAACTCAAAGAGCTTCATGTTAGAAACCGCATAATCAACAGATAAAAGCATTTTCATCATACTTTTTCAATAAAAAACAACACAACTTTAACATCTAAATATGTATAAAATGTGCATTTTATGTTGATGGTATACCAGTAACATTGACGTACCTAGCTTTTACATGCGGGTCACTCGAACCCATAAATTTTATTTTTCTAATGGTATATATATGATCAAATCCCGACATACCCCTATTAAATTTTGTCACCGATCCCGAGTAAAATTTAAAAACAACCCCAATAATAATATATTAACAAATACAGAACAATTAATTGGATGATGAAGTTCAATTAAAAAAAAACTATTTTTGATAACTCAAGTCTTAGTTTATTAAACTTATAACTCGTTTATTTACTGACTTGTTAATATTATTTAACTAAACTCAATTAACCAATTAATAACTTATACAAAATCATATCTTACCCTAATAACACATTGAAAACAGTTTTTCATGTACCTTATTAAATGTTTATTTGATTAATTAGTTTTTTATATTGTTGATTAGTCGATTCATAGATTAAATATCTAATTTATTAGTTGAACATTTACTGTATATTTGATTATTTGAATGTTACTACGAGTGTTAAATTGGGGTAAACAAGTCAAGCCGAGCCTGAGATCGTCTAGGCTCTTGCTGGAATCATTTTGCGTTAAAAGAACTCAAGTGCGAGCTTCGCTCGTGTAGAGCTTTATTTTTAAAACTCAAGCTTAGATAGTGATATTTTTTTTAAATTCGAGTCCGACTTAGGCTCCCTTGATTATCATTTAATATTTTATCATATTTATATACAATAACAAGTATTTATATAAATATATATTTAATGAATTAAATTACAGTTTTATAAATGAAAATACTTGTTTAGACTCGCGATCGGATGGAGCTCTTATGTGAATCTCCGACTCGAGCTTGTTTATTAGATGAGCCATTATATGAGCTCGAGCTCGTTTATAGTCAAGCTTTTGGCAAGCTGATCCCGAGCAGGTAACGAGCTGGCATTGACTCGTTTACGCTCATAATTAGTGTTAAATGTTAATGGTAGTTTAAAACTTAAAACATGTTGGTAGTTCAATTATCATACTAATTTTTTAATTTGTTTTTTATAAGAGTCGGATCAGATCACATGACGAAAAAGATTAGTTAGCGATATACAATCGACTCTTATAATTTCTGGCCCTCATGGAAAATTTTCTAGGTCCATCATTAACCAGTATAGCTCAAGTTATCCATTCTTGTTCCAATTGGTAAAATTTAACCCCTCAAGGCGACACAAGCAATGCTTTAACTTAATAACAAAAATGTTAATAGATTTCCCGATCTTGAAAATATTCTAATTGTGTGATGCACAGGTGTAAGTAACAAAGATTACTACAGAACCATATTTTGAACTTTTAATAAATTACGTAGGACTACTAAATGGAGAACTTATAATAAATTACGTAAGCTGGATACGTGGGTTCAATCCTTATCACTAACGTATATTTGTTTTAGCTTTGTATTACTAGGTTTATCTCATACTAATTTTAGTTAATTATTTGAATAAATTAACCACATAACTAGTTTGATCTTTTAGAGCATTCACAATCCATCCCCGATCTTCATCTTTATTCTTATAATTACACTAAAAACATTTATTTTTTCTCTTTTCTTTTTAATTAAATAATATTTTTTGCATATTTTTATCATTACTTTTTCTATCTTATCACTCACAACCACTTTTAAAATATTAAAAAAATTATGGAGGTTGTACCGTGATTCCCCAAATATGAGGAATCACGGTACAACCCCCATAAATTTTATTTCTCCTTTACTCACACCCATCCCCTGTAATACAGGGCACCCACTCATATAAAAATGAGGTACAGGGCTACGGGTTGTGAATGCTCTTAGTTATACAAATATTTAAACCCGACAAGTGTTTCGTAACAAATAGTTTTACAACCTTGAATACTTTTACACGTCGATTTTTCATTCATTTCAGCGTTTATTTTTTCATGGGTTTACATATCCGCTCCAACACATCTATCATGAAAACTAGTTCATTCTTAGAGCATTCACAGTGAAATTCTTAAAAATATGTGAATGTGCTTGCTATATAATATGAAACGTTTTTAAGTGGTTATGAGTGAAGGAGGGAGAAAAGTTATTGTTGATTGATATATTTAAAGAATCACTGTTTAATCCTTATAAATTCTTTAATATTTTTGAAAATGATTGTGAGTAGAGGAGAGAAAAAACGACGTGTTACCGAGTTTACTTAACAAGAGAAAAGAAATGAAACACTTTCTTTTCTTTCTTTTCTTTCTCTTCTTTTCTCTTCTTTTTTTTTCTTTTCCTTTCTCTTTGTTTTCTTCCATTTTGAAAGGATTGATTTTAGCCTTCACTTTTATTCAATTTCCTTTAATTTCCCTGCTTAACGATGTGTTCCCGAGTTTACTTAACGAGAGAAAATAAAGAAAACATCTTCTTTTTTTATCTTCTTTTCTCTTCTCTTTTTTTCTTTTATTTCTTTTCCTTTCTCTCAATTTCCTTCCAAAATAGAAGGATTTATTTTAGTCTTAATTCTCCTTTCATTTCATTCCATTTCCCTCCTTATCCTTAAGTAAACCCGTGAATATAAATGTCTAACGATCCTTCCATTTTCTTTTATAAAAAAAAATTCTGGAACATAACTATTTTTTTTACTTTCACTTCCTTTCTTTTCTCTTCTTAAATGAGACTCGGAAACACAACGTAAGTAAACCCGGAAACATAAATTTCTAACAATCCTTCTATTTCCTTTTATAAAAAATTATAAAATACAATTATTTTTTATTTGCTTCACTTTCTTTCTTTTCCCTCTTTAAATAAGACTCGAGAACACAACATTAATGTATTATATGGATAAAGATAAATAATCAGATCTTATTTTTATAAACATTGGCATAAATCATCACGCCACAGTCAACGCGGTCAATCTCTTGCAGAACCCCTGTTCTCGAATACAATGGCCGATGATTCAAACACGAAGACGACAACCATACGAATCCTATGTCGCAAGCTTCTGTTGATCGGAAAACCAGATTCCGGCATACAATGGTTGATCGGTTCCCCTTTTCTACCAACCTTCACCGTCGTCTCAACTCTCAGATGCATTCATACTCTTCAATCAGACCCTCTCTCCCCCGATTTCTCCAAAGAATCAGGTAAACCCCTAATTTAACCCCCAATTTTGTTTCATTGATTCTTTCACTCACTATGTCGTTGTCAAACTTAACGAATTGTAACTCCATTCATAAAATTGATATGATCGAATGTCTACTACCATCAAAAGAGTAACACTGTAACAGTTCAATCCCTCATATTTGTGATTCGAGTTGATATTAGTGTAATAGGATCCATTCGATTACTTATATCATTGATCTTGCCATGACATTGAATTAACGTGTTTTTCTAGGTCGTGACCTAGAAATTTAGAGTGAAATGCAAAATTAATGTGTTTAGCTGCATATGTGCTTGATTTTAGTTGGATTTATTGTGGCAGATGATATTAGGGCGTTGGTACCTCGGGGATTTGAGGTAATTGGAGCTTTGATTGTTGGTGCCACCAGCTCAAATGTGGAAGGGTCTGCTAAAGATGCCATAGATGCTTCAAGTAGATTGAGGAAAGCTCTTTCACAATCAGGGAATCTAGGTTTAGTTGGAGCTGTTGTGGATCCAAGTTCTGGAGTGCTTCGTTTTTTTGTGTCAAAGTCTGTAGTTGAGTCGGTGACTACAGTTGTATATGAAGAAGAGCCTGAGAAGTATGTTTGGGAGAGAGGTTGCTTATTGAACTGTGAGCTTCCAATCAAGCTGCCTGTTAATTATTCTAAGAAGGATCAGAAAGGTACATTGCTGTTTTCATTATATTTTGTACATGGTTCATTGGTTGTGATGTTGGTGCGCTATGTTTTGTAAAATTCTTAGGTATTCCTGGGTAGTTGATTATTGCTTCAAGTAATAGATTGTGATAATCACATAACTCCGTAATTGTTTGTTAGTCACACACAACAAATATATCAAGCATTTGTAGTTTGTGTTTGCTCCTTAAAAACATGGCTGCACACAGACTTGAACTTCTTGGTAATTGCAAGTGGAGCATTCTGTTGTGTGTAGCTGATCATTTCCAAAAAGGATGTTTCTCACATGGAAAGTTATCAGGCTATTAATCTAGTAGCTAGTGTTCTATGTAAAGTGCAAACTTCCCCCTGAATTTCAAACAAATTACTCGTAAATTTTTAAAGATATCAAATATGATAATGAAGTTGGCTCCATTTTCAGAGCACTGTTATTATTTTTATGTTTCTTCAACTAAAGCTTAAGCATATCAAACTATTTGTCCTTGGTATGCGTGTAGGAAGAAGCATCAATAAACCTAATTAGTAATCTTTCAACCAATGAATTTACGAAAACGCTCATCATACACTTCTTTTAGCTTCCCACTATGCATATACCATGATTGAGCATCTTGTTTTGATTCATAAGGTGCCCGTTTGTCTTATCTATTTCGTTCTTCTAGAACGTACTTTATACTTCTTCACTTAGCTTCCCACTATGCATATGACAACATTGAGCATCTTCGTTTTGATACTTAAAGAGTCCGTTTGTCTTATCTATTTTTTTTATTCAAGTGTGGCAATCATTCAAAGGGTAGAGGCAATGAGGAAAAAATGTTCAAAAATTCTTAATGGGCATTTTGTGGAATAATATGTCATGTAATTTGACGGCTATGGTAAAAGTGCTTAGAAACGTTGACAACAGTGAGCAGCAAAAGCCTTAAATGGAATACATATATGATTCTAGTATAACAAAAGAGGCTATAAAGAAGGCTCTAAACATATGAAAGTAAATGTGTGCATCTTTTTGGAATAATCTATGACGAATGACTCTTAACTTCAATGTTGATTACACTTGCAACCAAATGTTTTGGAACCCATCAAACTTGTATAGCTCCAACATGGAGTTTGATAATAAGGTTGCTACTAGGTTATACAAATGCTTGATAAAGTGGTTTCAAATATGAAGACCAAAACCAGCTCACAATATAGTTGCATACCCTACAAGCAATTTACACATTTTTATCTCATACTTATTTGCTTATTTGAAATATTTAGTCTTTTGGTTAGCTGAATGATGGGATTGTTTTGGACCTCCACTTCAACTCTACAAACAACTTGCTACAAAATTCCGAGCTTAGCTCGTTGCATATGTCAAGTGTGAGAGAAACTGGTGTGTATTTCAATAGGTATTCTTAGGTTACATACATAAATTGAAAAAAATATGAATCCTAAAGTTGTTACAAGTTTTAACTTGTTCTTATCTTTTTCATTTTGGTATCACAAAAAACAAGAAGCATATTAGAACAACAAAGGCTTAATGACTTAGTATCGAAAGCTTATGGCTCGGTATGATAGTAGGAATGTCAAGAAGACTCATTGTTGTTGAGGAAGGGCTCACTTGGGCGGGCGTAGCATGTAAGTGGTATCAATGAGCCAAGATACCATATTAGGAGAAATGCATCAGCAACTTCAAGTAGGATGCTTCTAATTGACAAATGACATACGAGGTGTGGATCTTGTGATCAAGATAGTGGCAAGGGTATAGGAGAGGATAACTTAGAAGGGGAGTGATCATGATTAGACATTTTAATTGGTTGAATTTTTTTTGGGGTATATGAAGTCATGAACTATTTCACAATCAAGATTCTATGAGTACATGTCTCTGTATCTTCATATTGGTTTTTATTCTTTGTTTGTATGCTAACCTGTGTCGTATGCACTACCCACAATTTTTTGGATTACTTTACTTGGGACCTCACCTTCCACACCTCTCAGTCTCCCGTAAGTAAGCATGGCAGATCTCCTCAAGTGTGCCTAAATACATACTTCGTGAGGGCACTTTTGTTGTTACTTTTTTAGGAAGGCAACACTCAATAGAAATAGAAGACTAAAAACCTTGTTTGTGATGAGGTAAGGGTTTTGACACACTCCTATGTACAACATTTCTTTTAGAAACAGTAAAAAGATATCTTAAAAATGGAAAATCGATAGGTATCTAGGCGATGGTGCAGTGTTCTATTCTTTGAGCAGGTATGATGCGTCGTTGATATGGAAGCGAATTTAAATTTTAAGAAACATTCATGTTGGATTACTATACAAGGATCTATGTCATCCTGCCCACTGGATTGCCAACTAGGCATCTGCCAAAGCATTTTCAGGATGACTTGGTACGCCATAGGAACCAAAAGCTAACAATAAAATCTGGAGTTATGATTATATATAATGTGCACCAATGAGTCAAAATGCATGTGTTACAACATATGAATATTTTCTTATTTTTTTCTCAGGGGCAGAAGACATGCTAATACGTGCAACTGAGGCTGTTGTTGCTAAATTCAGAGACTCTAAGACAACGTATGTTCTCGAAACACTTGGTGATTCTGCAACTGAGGCACCACATGCGGTCATTATTCGTAACAGGGAATTGGATCTTCCAAATGAGTCTAATGCAAATATGTCTTTGTGCTCTCACTTTTGCTCTGAAGATAATAACCACAAATCTCATTCACCAGAGGTAATTTCACACCAAAATACGACTATGTAAAGTTGTGTTCATGTCATTTGCTTTGAGATTTTTCTCAGTTTTTCTAATCTCCGATATTTCTATTGTCAGATTGTTTCAATGATACATCTTCATTTGCATTTTTGTGATGAATTTTCTACTTAGAATGCAGATAAAATACAAGTAAGCATCTTGCTTGCTACTTCAGGAGCTTCTTTTAAACCTGCTGCCCCTGTTGCTGAATATATTCCAGGTATTGCATATATTAATAAATAAAAACTTTGTCTTTTCCTGTAACACCTCATTCCAGAAATTAGCACCCGACCAAATTTTTGGTACATATGACTAATACCAATGAGAATATAAAACAGAGGATTGGCCTGACAAAAGGAAGAATAATTTATTTTTTTCAACCAAAATTAGAAATCAACAAGGTGATAAAAATCTAACCCAAAACCAATCTACTGGAGGTGGCAAAATAGGCGAGTCAAGTGGGTTGGGTAACCGGTCAAAATGTGTCAAGTCGCATTTGTTCGACAAGAAACACCGCTTGTGCAAATAATTTAACTTTTTGATAAATAGTTAGTGTCAAATATGATTGCAAAATATCTTTGTTGTTTTTAAGAACGACCTTATAGTTCATTTATAGTTTATGAGGTTGTATGCTTTAAATATACACATGGAAACAACTTGTTCTATTGTAAGCTGTCTTTTTATTTTATATTATGGCTTTGGCTTGTGAGAGATAAAACATCACCTGGTAAGTGAGTGGAAATTGCCACCTGTATTATATAGTATATGCTGTGAATTCTTCTAGAATTTCTATATCTTTGCCTCATTGCTGAAGTATAAGTTGTTTTCTTGGAGCTACAGGTGAAGCCAAGCTTCTGGTTGTTGAGTATAAACTAAAAGTGATCTGTTATGCAACAAAGGATCTTCGGCTAATAGATGCAGTTTCAAAATTGATTATTCCTGGGTTAGTTGACCAGTTACATACTATGAAGAACATGACCTTGCCCAATCTTTTATCACAACACCCAAAGGTTAAATTTTTCATCGAGTTAATATATTTCATATTTTGTTTTTACTTCCCCTAATCTCTTAGTTATTGTAAATTGGTCTGCTTTACAGCTACATCCATATCACTTCAAGCCCCCTGGGTTTCTGCATCCAATAACTGTCATTTATGATTCACTGTATGGTGAGACAGAAATGAAGCAAGGTACAATGCACTCCTGTTATTTGCTGGTCATCAAAAAGCTTATTTTTCATAAGTTTACCGTCTTTCACATGTAAATGATAAAGTTAGAGGGACCAACATATAATTTTCAGTTTGGGTAAAAATGGGTCATATCTGGTCGGGTTGAGCTACAGACAATTTCCTTTGTCTACTCTTATATATATTAATAAGTTATTGAAGTACATTTAATTACAAAAAATACTCTGAAGTAGTAATTTACCTTTTTGAATAGAACGGTTTTGATTGTTGTAAGCATTTAAATACACTTAAATAGAAGGAAAGATAGAAAATTTGACCAAATTTTAGGTAAATTGGTTGAAAACCTGAAATTCCAGCGATTTAATAATCTGAACCGAGTATTAATATTAATATTTATGTGAAGGGTCTTTTTAATGGCTTTAGCCATTAATTTACTCATTTGTCCTGTTAATTTCTTTGGTGTTACATTATATTATATATTCTTGAAACCTGATATAGAGTAAGTTGCCTTTTCAGTTGAAATCAGAAGGTCTCTTCACTTGAGGCTGGGATTACCTTCCGATCAACCTCTTTTAAGAATTGCTAGTGCCATGAACTTGTCAATTGCAAAAGATGATGCAAGTGGCAACACTTTAAGGAAGGGTAATCGAATATTATATCATGTTTAGTTATTAACTAATGCTAATATGTAATGCTCAGTCCTTTGGTTGCAAACATATGATTGTTTAATCAGGAATTCCTTTGCTCAAGGATGTGCATATTGGGATCCCTAGTAGTGGAGGTAAGTACCCTATTAGGGGATGTTTTGATAATATTGTGACTTAATGAATCAAACCATCTGTTAATTGAAGTTAGGAATAGTTATGTAATTTTATATAATCCAGTAATCAGTTTTCTTACAAGTTTGATTGTTCTGAATCTAAATAATCTGAAAAGTGAATCTGAACTAATTGTTTCCCACTTGAAAGTTGAAACTGATACATTTTTATTGTTGTCTTGAAGAAGTTTATAATCTGAACCTGTTGCATATCATGCTCTATTGCAGTTAATGGTGATGTATCTCTGGTTCAAGGTTCTTACGAGTACTATCATTATCTTCAAGATGGTTTTGATGACTCGGTAAATTTCTTGTTTTAATCATTATGACTTGGAGAATGACTAAAGTTCAATTTTATTTTCCAGATCAAAATTCAGAAAGAAAATAATTTTTCTGATTATTTTTCTGAAATGTAATGTCAGGGCTGGGGATGTGCTTACCGATCTTTGCAGACCATAGTTTCATGGTTTAAAATCCAACAATACACGTCTATTGGTGTTCCTTCACACCGGTATGTCTTTCATTTTTCGTACTAAAGGTTGAATAACCGTAATTATATAAATTTGTGAAAAGTTATAAAAAATCACCCTCTTAAGACATATAGTACATATAGTATAACTGAAACGAGGATGATATGTAATGTTATATGTAAATTATTTAATAAAAATGCTAAATTGTTGCAGGGAAATACAGCAGTCTCTTGTAGAAATTGGAGACAAAGACCCTTCATTTATTGGGTCACGTGAGTGGATTGGTGCCATTGAACTAAGCTTTGTTTTAGACAAACTCCTTGGTGTAAGTTTGCTCATTTTTTTATTATCCGTTATCTTCAAGATTCTAGTATTACTAAATTTATATGATGCAACTCTTTTTATTATGGGGTTGTTAAAATTTGCATTTTCAATGTGATTATTGTCACATGAAGAATAACTGGTTCATTATAGTTAGGGACAATTATGGAATTTTATATTGATCTCAAAAATCAACAATCTTACTTCTAATTTGTACCTGACTATCCAAATATGATTATTTTCACCCAAAATGATTTAAGATGGAAATGATAGATTACCCAAACACTCCCAACTTACAATTGTGACTTTGGATTGTCATCACCATAATCAATTAAACTCACGTTGATTACCTAAACACTCAAAACTTACCATTGTGATATTTGAATCATCATCACCATAATGACATAATCGATTAAACTCAGTAGTAACACTCCCAATGTGTCATTGTCTTGTAAAAGTCAACTCCATCTGTCCCCTGGATTTTACAACATTTTTCTTTTTGGAATATCCCCCAAGAATTGCTACATTTCTTTCTTGAAAAGAATATAAGGTACAATTCCATCTTTGCCCACCTATATCTATACTAATAAAGCAAAATAAATTTTTGCCACATGTCATCTTCTTACACCCTCCATGCCACATGTCACTAGCATACTATTTATATTCTTTTCAAATTATAAAACACAATTTTATTAAAAAATATAATTTCTTTAAAAATTAATAAACTTGATTTATTTAATACAAAGATCTTTTTTAATGACATTTAAAAAAACAAATTTAAAAAATAATTAGAATTTTCAAAAATCATTTTTTAACGAAAGTTTTTTAAAAATAAAAGTTTAGAAAAATATTGTTATTACATTATTACTTAAAACATGGGTTTCTAAACTAGTTACTAATATTTGCACAATATTAATAGGATTGGTTGTTGTGCACATGATTTGACATTTTAACGAAGTCAAACTTGCATGAGATGATTAGTATGTTTTGTGAAAACCTGTGATTTTCATATTAAAATGGTCAAAGTAACTTGCCTGACATGTAACAGGTAAGCTGCAAGGTCATAAATGTCAGATCTGGAGATGAGTTACCTGAAAAATGTAGAGAACTCATGATGCATTTTGAGACCCAAGGAACGCCCATCATGATCGGTTAGTGAAATATCCTTTTTATTAAGTCAAGTCGGGTCGATTTTTATCTTAAATGGGACAAAGTAGCAAGAAAAAAAAGCTGAAAGGGGAATAGGTCAACTCAGTGGAAACTCGCTTATAGCCTGTTTTTAATGCATACAGCCCGTTTGATTTATTGTAATATTATGTTTTTGTAATCATATACAAATGCAGGTGGTGGGGTTCTTGCATATACCCTTTTGGGAGTTGATTATAATGATACAAATGGCGACTGTGCATTTTTAATACTTGATCCTCACTATACCGGTAATGATGATTTAAAGAAAATAGTAAACGGTGGATGGTGTGGTTGGAAGAAAGCCATCGACAGTAAGGGGAAGCGTTTTTTCCTGCAAAATAAGTTCTACAATCTCTTGCTCCCGCAAAGACCAAACATGGTTTGATCTGAAGGATATCAACGTAATCAGTGCATTATTAATCTTAAACTTTCCAAAAGAAGCCCTTTAGAGGATGTTTAAACTAGGCGGTGCTTTTGACATCTACAAATGGTACTAAATGTTTTTCACTTGTTTTGTTGTTGAACTGTTTTGGTCAAATGTTACCAGTCACCTGTTTTTATCTAAAGAATCCAAAAGTGGCATCTAAAAGGGTGTGCGAAGTAGTTAGTGTTCTTTACTTTTACAAAATGGTCCTAAACGTTTTCACCTGCTTTATTCGATGATGACCATTTTTGTGATTTTGTCGATGCTGCCTTATTATTTCTCTTTACTTTTACACATCTAAAGTAGCTTAGCTCAGAATTGGTATTTTGTAACAGTGGAGGGAACATTATTGTGATGTTCTTCTACAGACGTAATAAACGACTAACTAAAAATGGTTAGTAACTAATGATAGTACTAAAAAGGAGGAAAACGATAATAGAAAGCATGTGATGATTGATTGAATATCGAATTCTTCTTTCTTTCTGTTAATTCTCTCTTTCAAACATAATAAACTAAAAGTCTTGTTTGCTTGATTTGAGTATTAAACGGAACCAGGCTTGTGGGTTACAAGTTGCAACTATCAAGCATACACCATTTAGTCAATTAAATCTTTGATGGGTTTATATGTTTAACTTTTTTTCGAACAAATCCTACTTTGTTAACACCTATACAATATACTTTGCAGGATTTAACTATTTTAATGCTGATTTTGTAGTTGAAACTAGCTATTCTAGAAAGGAAATCAAATGACAAAAATAATAATTACCAAACGCTAGATGCACAACAATACAAGCAATCATGCACTTATAACTATGGCAACTTTTTTTTAATGCCAGTATAAATATTTCATTTATTAATATGGATCTAACAAGATGCTAGAAGTCAAAGTACAAACACCAAGGATTACGAACACCTCTCACATACACTAGAATATACACATCTTAACAAATTAATCAACCTCGAAA
>BJCN01154270.1:2339-15110 GCA_018326445.1 Flaveria brownii
TGGTGGTGGTGTGGCTGTTGTTGTTGGCAATGGTGCTGGTTGGTGTGCGATGGCGGCGGCCATTGTTGTTATTGTTGTTGGTGGTGGTAGGAGCGAATGATAGGATAGGGAAGAAAATGAAAGAAAAAACAAGGGGAAGCGGATGGACGATTTTTGGGTGTTTAAAGGGAATGAGATTCTTTGCGTAATTGAGAATGCAATTTCATTGACCAACTAAATTGCACCATTTCCATTCTGTTACAATAGTCTATTCCATTCCGCCTGTCATTCTAACATTCCAAACACCGGCTTAGTGTTATATCTACCAAATATATAGCACACGATATTAGTTCAATGATACAATGCACTTAAAAATAATTAAAGATTTTGGTGAAGTGATAATATTATGTTCATGATTCTTATACCATTTGTACCTTATGAAAATTCAACAATGATGGATTCGGACGTGAGTGTTTACTTGGTTCTCAGATGGATCGGGTATTGAACCCTCTATCTCGCCTATACCCTTTTAACCCATAAAATAAAGTGTTGTTTGTTTTTCTTCACTCTTTTAACAATAATATTTGATATTAAGTGGATTTAACCATCACAAAATGATGCAATAGTATATACTAAAACCGTAAACAAACCTAATTCACGAATACATTGTGATGATTGTGTAGATGTTTATATCATCAGACTATATTTCTTTATCAAAATAATATAAAAGGACATCTTAAAACTATGAAATGTTAATGTGTGATAAGTTTATAAGTAGACCTATAACGTGTTGATTGTTTTTCTTGTTGTATCTCATTAATCTTCACATGTTGGTAAATATATGTATTATGTTTACTGGTAGAGGGAGTTTTTATGTATTTGAGATAGAAGACATAAGTCTCACTCTAATTGCTTCATCGTGAAACAACAATATATCCTCACAATTGGAGTATTTTGCCTACTCTAACTTAATGAGTGTGTGGAGAAATGTTAAAAGACAATCACATGCCTTGCTCCCTTATGTTTATAAAGAATCTTTTGATTGTTTAACCTATGTGATTTTGTTCTTATTCTCTTAAAATTGTTTTAAAATACACATTTGAAATAAAAAAAATAAGTTAATAGTACATGCATTTTGAGGACCCATAAAAAATAATTCTTGAAACAAACAAAATACACAAATTAAACAAAAGCTTATATCATAATATTTCCATTTACAAAAATTTTAAAAAACAACTACTAATAAATTCATATATTTATATTTTTAAACTATAACAATTCTTAATTTAGACATAAAAGATTTGAAAATATAGTTTTCTTAAGAAAATATATTTATAACTACCACTCACATCATATGCACCTTTTTTTAAAATAATACCACCATATAGTTAAAAAGGGTGAGAAAACCAACATCCTCATAAAGTTAAAAAGAAACCTAAAATCTTACTTCAAGAATCATTCAAACCCATTACTTTACTAAACACCAATCTCAATCTCAGGAACCCCATCAACTCTCCTCAAAATTTTCACACCCATGATTTAATCCATCCAAAAACCCTAATCAACAATGTGTTCTCAATCACCCACAAAACCCTTTACCCTCATCTCTCTGTTCTTGTTCTTGTTCTTGATTTTCATCGCAACACTGGTTGAATCTGCACCAGATAACACCAACTTAGTGTACAAAGGATGTGCACAACAATCTCTACAAGACCCAAATGGGGTGTACTCATCCGCACTTTCTGCCATTTTTGGAACTCTCATTCAACAATCTTCAAAAGCAAAGTTCTTCAAGACAACCAGTGGCAGTGGGTCAGCAACAATCTCTGGTCTTTTTCAGTGTAGAGGGGATCTGAGCAATCTTGATTGCTACAACTGTGTTAGCAGACTACCAATCTTGATGGATAAGCTTTGTGGGAAGACTGTTGCTGCAAGATTGCAGCTTTTGGGGTGTTATATGTTGTATGAAGTTGCAGGTTTTGCTCAAATCTCTGGGATGGAAATGCTTTACAAGACTTGTGGTTCAACTAATGGTGGTGGAATGGGGTTTGAAGAGAGAAGGGATTCTGCATTTTCAGCTTTGGAAAGTGGGATTGGGAGTGGGAATGGTGGATTTTATACTACAAGTTATGAATCTTTGTATGTTTTGGGGCAATGTCAAGGGGATTTGGGGACTTCTGATTGTAGTGAGTGTGTGAAAAGTGCTGTTCAGAGAGCTCAAGTGGAGTGTGGGAGCTCTACTTCAGGGCAAATCTATCTTCATAGATGTTTTGTAAGCTATAGCTATTACCCTAATGGAATACCAAACCCCAAGAAATCATCATCATCATCATCATCTTCATCTTCATCTTCATCCTCATCTTCATATTCTTCATCATCTTCATATTATTCACCATCTTCTTCTTCATCAGGTATGGCAGATTAAGTGATCTATGGCCATCTTCATCTTTCTAAACAACTGGTATTAATTAAATCTGAAATTTTGGGGATGAATTGATGTGGGTTTGCAGGAACAGAGTCAAATACAGGAAAAACAGTTGCAATTATCTTGGGAGGTGCAGCAGGAGTTGGATTCATAGTAATCTTTGTATTATTTGCTAAAAATGCAGCAAAGAAACATGATGGTGAGTAAATTACACATGAAATGAGAGTGATTAGGAATCTTTATTTGCTAATTTTACAAGTTTTTGTGTCTTTTTTGGTGCAGATTACTGAAAGTGGGAGATGAGTGTTGTTCACAGGAATCAAGAACCAAAGATCCAATTTTTGAGGTGGGTTCTTTCTTTGGTCTTTTTCAAATCCATTAGGTGAATTATAGATTTTGGTAAATTTAGGAGGAGAATGGGAATGTTTGTCAATGGTGGAAAAGATGAAGGAAAGATGTAATATTTAATTTATGTTGTTAGACATTTTGTCACTCATGGCTCAAAGCCATTATATGCTAATTGTTCATCCTTTATATATCTTTCTTCAACAAGCTATGTGCCACAAGCTTGTTTGTGGTTTGGTTCGATCGGTTTTAATGAAAATCTTTCGTTGAATCAATGACTCCGTATGACTCTTGATTTGTGAACGGTTCGTTTGACGGTTTTAATTTTTTTTCTTTTCTTTTTTTTGTATCATTGTTTTAGAAATGTTAAATATGGTTCATGAATATCATATATATGCATTTATGTTTTCTAAACCTGAAAAACATAGGTATACAATGGTTCGATTTACACGACTGGTCTTAAGTTTCTAAACCATAAACTGAGCTATTAAACACGGTTTTCAAACCATAAATCGTGAACCGTGTTAGTATCAAATAGGTCGATTTGCTTTTGTTTGTAACTTGATCTTTTTTAGAGATTTATAAACACCTTTATACAATGTTATTTTTATTAATTTATTTAAAAAATGTACTTGATGCCATATGCTTATAGCTACTTAAGTATCTAGCTTTTTATTATTTTATATAATACTAGTTTTAGTAAACCCGTGTATTACACGGGTTGAATAAATAAAATATTAAAATAATAAAATTTATTAATTATAAAATAACATTATAAGATATGATTATGATTGAAATTACATATGAGAAATGACTATTACTAATAAAACAGTGATATCAACCTTTTAAAATTTAGTTTTTAAATTTTTTTTTAAAAAAATAAATATTTTGTTCTAAAACAAACGGTATAGAAATGTTATTTTTAAAAATTTTCTTATTATATCTGCCAAATTAATTATTTTTGGTTTTGAAAAATTGTATTTTTATAAATACCACTTTTAAAATATTTCATATTTTTAAAAAACTTTTATGCTTTAGAAAATTTTATTATTTTATATTAAAATTATTTATTTAGAAAATAACATTAATAAATAGATCTCTTTTTTAATTTATTAATGTAAAAGAATATTAAATAATATTATTAGTAATTAAGGTAATTATTTAAGATGAGAGAGAGACGGAAAAATTTTGATGAGGATGGTTGTGGTGCTGCTACGTGGCACTTCAAGTTACTCTTTTATTATAATATAAATATTTATTTAGAAATAACATTAATAAGTAGATCTCTTTTTTAATTTATTAATGTAAAAGAATATTAAATAATATTATTAGTAATTAAGGTAATTATTTAAGATGAAAGAGATGTGGGAAAATTTTGATGAGCATGGTTGTGGTGCTGGCACGTGGCACTTCAAGTTACTTTTTTATTATAATATAAAGATTCTTATCTCTTTGATACAATTTTATTACAACAAATATATCGTATTAAATGTAATGAAGTTGATTCATATATCACTCTATCTAAGATGTTACCTTTTGTATTGTTTTACATAAGTGCAAGCAATTATACTTATCTATATATAATACTAAAATAGTAATTTGGGGGGACATTTATCATATTCTTGGGCCCCCTAACTTTATTTTTCTTGTCTATCTCTCATCTTAAATAGTTACCTAAATTAAAGATTAAATAATTTTAATTTTTTTTAAGATTAAAAATATTTTTTAATAAATTAAAAAAAGATGTTTTTTATTAATGTTATTTCTAGAAAATATTTTTTTATAAAATAAGAGTTTTTCTAAAATACAAGACTTTTAAAAGTGTGAAATATCTTAAAATTGATGTTTTTAAAAAGTAAACTTGTTTATAAACTAAAAATGATTAAAATTAGGAGTCATAATAAGAAACTTTTAAAAATGATATTTTTAATACGGTTTGTTTGGAAAAACTGGTTAAATTTTTTGGAAATAAAAATTAAATTTATTACTTATAATTATTACTCATATGTAATTTTAATCATATCTTGTTTTAAAATATCATTTTATACTTCATAAACTTTCATCATAATTAATATTTTATTTTTAACTCGTGTAATCCTCGGGTTTACTAAAGTTAGTATTATATAAATAACAATCAACAACTAATCAATTTTATTTTTTCAACCCATGTAATACATTTATTTTTATTTATATTTTTGTGTTATTTGAGTAATTAACTCTTCATCTCCTGTGTATTACACGGGTAACTAAAACTAGTTATATATGTTGCTACAATGAGGTTGTTACGGTACTTGGTTATAGGTTGAAGTCCGTTCAGACTTGGTCCTCTTGATATATCATCAGGATATTAAATAAGAATAAAAGTAAGTTAATTAACTAATTACAACAACCTACAAAATTGTATAAGTTGGTTTCTTTTTTGAGTAATGGAACTTGGCCACAAATTATATTATTAAATTAAATAGTAATAACTAGTCTTAAGACTCTGCGTTGCAGCGGGGGAGTAAAACCGTGTCAAGTATCACTAATTACAAATCACCACCAGTGATCACTAACATCTAAAAAGCACGTAGTAAAAAAAATAACAACGAACAAAAAGTAGATGTAGAAATGTTAAACCACGTAAGCGGAACGTAAGACATATAAACAATAACTAAGTTGATCTGGAACCAACGCGTTGCGACAGAGTCATTAAACGGGGAAATATAAGGGCAAAAACGGTGAATCACACCGGTGAATTAACTCACAAAATTTAAACCAAACAGTAAAACTAAAATTTTATAAAATATGAAAAGTATAGAAGACCAAAATTGAATTTAAACAAAAATATTTGGCCAAATTGTAAAAGTATAAAAGTGTTGGATTAAGATAAGAAAAAGTTAAAGATTAATAAAAAATAAAGTTGAGTATAACCTATTAAACATATTATACAACTTATCAACCATAGCAAAATTGATAATTAGTTATATATAAATTATGTTACAATTAACGATATGATATCTCTCTTATGACATTCCCTAATTAAAGTCAATCAAACCGAACTACAACGCTACTAAGGACACACATACCTTAGGGTGGTGTGGGCCCATGCATCGCGAGCACACGGCAAGAACCGGCATCGCGCGGCAACACCGTCGCCGGTCCCTCACGCCATTAAAAACCATCGTTGTTCCCCCCCCCCCCCCAACATTACTATTGTCAACGGTCACTTTTTTTCTTATAAAATTTCACCAAAAAATGGATCCCCACAAAAAATCCTCAAAATCCCGAGGCCAAAGCTCCAAAAAATATTGATCGGAGGTGCACTCGGGTCCAAGTGAACAAGCGTCTTCTACACAAGCGTTCAACCCACCACCACCGCATACGACCGATTGGTTTCAAAATACTTACAAATCCCCCCAACCATCCGTCTACCGCCCAACTATGTAGAGTTTCAAAACCCAAACATAATTTTTTACTTCACTAACATCCCAAACTCTTTTGAAAAGCCACCTCAACACGTACAAGAAGAAGAAATCGAAGAAAATGAAGAAAAAGAAATGAATCGTTCGATGATTTTCAAGTTTATGGAAGCGAAGATGAAGATATTCGCGTCGAAGAAACACCCCCACCGAATTCTAAGTCGAAAGAAAAATCGACAAGTTGTGCCGCTAACAAGATTTGGGATGAAAATGACGAGGAGGTGTTGGCTAAGATTTGGATATACGTATCCAAAGACCCCACAAATGCAGATCACCAAAAAAGTGGCTCCCCTTGGAAGAAGGTGTTTTGACACTTCACCGCCACCATTGGTTCGACCAACCGAACCGTTTATCAACTAAACTCAAAGTGGGGAACAATGAACCACACGATGGCGCGTTTTAACGGAATATATATTCAAACGGTAAATTTGTTAGTTTACATTTATATATTTACATTTTATATTTATTATCCGGTTTTTTGTGCAATTAAATTTTTTGTTTTAAATGTAGAAACATCGTTGAACGAGCGGAAGCAACGATGAAGATATCATTCTAAAAGGCTTAAGGGGATAAAAGAAAGTTTACGAGAAAAAGGCTTTACGAGCATCCAGGCTTAGAGGGTGGTAAGAAACCACGCAAAATGGGAGTCGGTGGATAGTCCGGAGTTTGGTACTCAAAGAGAAAAAAGGAGTACACCTTCGGGAGCAAGCCAATATGTAAGCTCTAATGAGCCGGTTTCAAGCCACCTCCCCAACCTCAACTAAAACGCAACACCGATCAGGCCGAGACGCAAAGGCAAAACGATGGGGGAGTCTTATTAAAGCAAAGCCACGTTGAGTGAGGCCATTAGCAACTATAAAACGATGCATGAAAAAAGAAAGAAAAAAAGAACGAGAAGCGCTCCGCATAAAAGTAACCGGATCTAAATTGGTCTTACTTGACTTACAACGAGAAACGTTAGATCGGGACATGGAGATTTTTCTTAAACCGCATGACGATTTCCTCGAACCGATGTTGAGGAACGTCCTTGGACGGAAACGTCAAATTGCCCAGATACGTGTTTGGGAGTTTAATTTTTAATGTATTTTTTATATTTATAATTTGTAATTTATTTTTATTAATAAAAGAATTTTTTTGATTAAAGAAAATAGTATGGTGTGGTGTGATGTGAGTGCTCCTTCCCCCCTCCCCCCTAACCAAATTGTTGTGATATGGGGTGGTGTGATGTGATATTTTTTGATTGATGGGGGTGTGGTGTAGTGTAGTGGGTGTGGCATGGACACCCCCACCACACACCCACCAATCAAATAATGTTACATCACATTACACCACAACACAACACACCAATTTGATGAGGGCACTCACACCACACAATACCATACCAATTTTTTAAATTACTTTATTAAAATTAAAACTAAATTAAAATTAAAAAAATTACAAGAAAAATAAAAATAATAAAACAAATTATTCTTCATCATTAAAAACCTTGTTATCCACATTCTCCACAACGTTTTTCATGAGATTAAATCTAATTTTAAAATGTGTGTTCTCATCTCGCAACTCCAAAATTATATTTGTGTTCTCAATTGGATTCGTCGGTGGATCTCGAATGTGTACGAGAGAAATAGGCTGCCATCATTTTTATAATCATATTGTGGAGTATAATATACGCGTAAATTTGACTTCTCATCATCTTGATCTTCATCGCTTTAGATCGTCGAGTAACTATTTGTCATCTTGCTTTTAAAACGTTGAAAGCTCGTTCGACATCTTTTCTTGCAGACTCTTGCATCTTTTAAAAATAAAATGCTTTGTATTCAACTTGATAAGAATAAGACTTCACAAAAGTTTACCTAGAAGTATATATACCATCGACTAGATAGTAACCATGTTATATCGATGTCCGTTAACATCAAATGGACATATCAGGACGGTTCCATCCATCTCTCACGTGAAGATTGTAGATTGACTGAGAATATTAATATCGTTGTTAGAACCAGCTACACCAAAATAAGCATGCCAGATTCACAAATCTTATGATGCCAACGACTTCAAGAATCACCGTTAGATCATCGTGATCACCTCGATGATATTGTACTCGTAAACCCATAGAACAATTTCTCAATACCCAATCAGTGCAATCAGTGCTACCGAGCATGCCTGGAAGGCCATGCCTATATTGATATGCAACGTACAACAATTCAATGTCATGACTAGTGGACCTTCATAAATATTCATCACCGAATAAATCAATAATAGTGTTGCAACAATATTTAAGACAATCACGAGAAGTCTTAGAAGGCACAGCTAAGTATTCGTCGTATGTGTCCGGTGAATTACCAATTACGAGTTGACGTATTGCCAAAGTGCACTTTTGTATCGCCGTGAAACTTTCTTTCCACCTCCAATTGAACCCTTCTTTAGACCATGAAAAGTTATTGCCTATATCTTCAACAATGCATAGAAATAAATCTCGAGGTACCCGAAACCTATATTAAACATCCCTTTTGTGTACTTTGGGTTCTCCACAAAATAATTATTCATAAGAACATTATTAGCCCAACACGATCACCGTTTCAAGATCTTTTTCTCAAAATTTTAGCCTCGTCGATGTGTTCGGCAATAAGACTAAAAATTACAACATGTCAGACTGGAAACCACCCAATTAGGATGATGAAATAAAATAAATATCACGGGATATTTTAAAAACTGTTAATGAGTAGAGTAAGTAGAGGAGATTTTTTTTGAATTGGTGTGTAAACTTTGTGAGTTTTAGGGGAGTATTTATAGCGTAATCTTTTTTTAATTTTGACAACTACTCGTTGTGGGGGGGAGGGGTGGGATGGGTGAGGGTGGGGTATGCTCTCAGTAAAAAACAAGCCATTTGGGGGGTGGTGTGCCATGGCGAGTGGGCGTGGCACGACGGGTTGTTTTAGCTGCGGCGTTTACGCCTCCACCAGCCTAAGTAGTTTTGAGGACTAACGCTTTTAACCTTATACATCCCTGATTTTTCATGGCTATATGAGTTGCGAGATTATTACATGGCTGCCTATTTGAGATGTACTTTTTGTGTATTAGACAACCTCAACGATGGACTTAGCACCATTTTAGGCTCTTTATGGCCAACAATTCCCCACTATAGTGGTGGCACTTCTAAGTTTACTACCGTCGATGACACCATACAAGAACACCAATAGCATTTGGAAGCCGTAGAGGATATTGTTAGTTTGGTATGTGAACATTTGATGTATTATTTCACCAACCTCAACAATATATATATAGTCCGCAATAACCTAATCTAGAACTTTAACATCTTACACACTTTAGGAACATAAAATTGATAAATATAAAAATATATTCTACTACACTCCTACAATCGAAACAGGAGGTTCTCGGATGTTGACACTGGGACGAAAGTCATCAAATAACCCTCAGTAAGCCCTAGGTAAATATATGGGCAATTTGAAAGCGTAATGGAGTATGAAGGACTCTAATATGACCTCGAGTGACCTTATCATGAACAAAATGTATGCTGGTCTAGATATGTTTGGTGCGTCGATGTTGGACAGGGTTAGATGACAAGTAGACTGCACAAATATTGTTACGATATACCAGAGTGGCCAACTTGGACGGGTGATGTAGTATATATGCAAAGGAGATTACATAACAAGTCTCGCAAAAACATTAGCCACCCCACAATACTCAACTTCTACACTTAAACGCGAAGTTCTTTGTTTAGAATACCATGATAATAAATAATCTCCCATGTAGACACAATAACTTGATGTCGAATGACATATGTCTGGCATCCCGTCCGATCGGCATATGTGTAGGATACCCAAAAACGAGCAACAGACTAGACTCTGGTCAAACCAAATGAAATCATACTCTGTATATAACGTAAAATATGCTTCGAGACATTATGTGTGTGGTACGACTGTACGAGGTGCATGCATGTGCATGCAAACTTGTTGCACGACATAAGTTATGTCCGGTCTCGTAAAAGTGAGGTATTGTAATGCCCTGGCCTGTTGACGATATTTATTGGCGTTTTCAAGTAACTCGCCATCCATTGAGCTTAACTTATGATTGGTATCAGCTGGTGTAGTCGAAGGATTGGAAGTTGCGAGACCCGGTGAAGAAAGTCCGGAGCATATTTTTGTTATAATAAAAATAAAGAAAGGTTAGCCTAATTTTTTTTTTAATACATACTATTTTTAAAAAAAACCATCATATAGTGCATATGATTTCATCAAGCTAGCGTCAAATGAGATATTACAAAGTATTTATAGGTGTAGGATTGGTGGGTTATCCACGGGTTACACCGGGTTACTTAACCACCAAGTCAACTACCATAACTACCCTATAACTAACTCTACCCACCCAACTTATATTAATCCTAATTATACAAATTGTCACCCTAACTAATTAGGATAACATATTTAATCAACTAAATTTGGCTTAACTTCAACACAGAAATGCCTAAGAAATAGTTGAGAGGACGAAGGTCCTTCATTGCAACTAGGTGGCTAAAAGATCCATAAACTAATGACGAAGAGCATTCGTAGAGGTGACCAATAGAAAAAAGTGAGCGGATAAAAGACACGACCGTATGATGGAACAGGCAAACCGTACGTCTTGACTTGGAATTCAATGTTGGTGATTTTGTTTTACTTCATCTACGCACTTACATGCAGCATGTGTGATGGTTTGCTGTGTGGAGAAACTTAGCAAATGATATTATGTTCCATTTCAAGTTATTAAGTACTTGCAGATACTCTAACTGGTAGAGATTGAGCGGTACGGGTGCTGATGGTTAATAAGAAGTTTTGGTCGAAGATGCGTAATGCAACATTTTCAAAAAAATGAAAACTTGTATGGAACAACTGTAGGATGTTCATCTTAATTAGACACTCGACAACAGGCGTTACATCCTCACGATCCGATTGTACGGGCTAGCAACAGAGATGCATGAGATGCAAAAACCCCTCAAAACTCAAGGAAAAAGTCTTCCTCTGGAAGAGTGATCGATAGACTAGCTCTAGTACAGGATCTGATTACTCTCCGAAAAAAACTGAGTAATTAGCAGAACGAGAAGCGCCGCTTTTATTGAATGCTGTAATAAAAGAAAGGAAAAAAGGCATAAACACTATCTTTTTATGTTATGTGTCTTTTACATTCTACTTATTGTATCGTACTTTTATTATATGACTGATATGACCAGACTTGAACCGACATGAAAATTTTATATCCACTTCTATATAATTCGAGCATCTTAAAACAATGATTACGTAAGAATAGATTCTTGGACTCTCCACCAGGTTTACAATTTTCTGTTAGAAATATTGAGTTTAGTAGTTTGGTTCATTATTTTAAACTTGAAGCTGGTCATTTAGCTTTATTATTATTTTTGTTTTAACTTTAGAATAGCAGTTATACATGATATTTATAGTTTATCTTACGTCATTTTTAAAAATTAAATACAAACTAACTCAAAATTTTAGATTGTTCAAAATAATAAACCGGGTTTAAAATAGCCTCAAATTAACCGACTAAATGCTTTCCAAGATTTTCTAATTATTGATACTATAATATAATTATAGCTAATAGCTAATATGATTTGTTTCAAACTGTAGAATGGTTATAATTTTGTTGACCCTGAAAAATAGCATGCAAAACATTTCTAAATTTGATACCCATTTCACCATGTTATCTGATGGTGGTTTCCAGATTTTATGTTGCAATGTTTTCATAACAGGACAAGGACATCGAACCGGTCGTCTTACCGGTTCACTGTCGGACGGACGATCTTTCTCGATGACACCATCGTCATCCTGCCACCAAACCACAGGGCGGAGTCTGTTAAATTATCAATCAAGATGGCTCTAAACGAAAACCCGTATCAATTGTTGGAGGTCACCATTATGTCCGCCCAAGATTTGCAGCCCATCGCCAAAAAGATGAAGACTTACGCCACTGCGTGGGTCCATTCAAAAAGGAAACTCTCCACCCGCATCGACACCAAAGGTAACAACAATCCTACATGGAACGAAAAGTTTGTTTTTCGGGTGGATGAGGAGTTTCTTCGAGATGAGACATCAGGGATTACCGTCGAGATATACAACACACATTGGTTTCATGACGCCCTTGTTGGGACCGTTAGAGTCCTTGTTGGGACCGTGGTACCCCGCCCTCGACAGATCGATTTATAACAGTTATAATGGCAGGACACGTTGCGCTGCTCTCCAAATACGTCGTCCCTCTGGTCGTCCTCAAGGAATATTGAATATCGGGGTGGCGGTGCTCGACAGTTCCATGAGAAGTATGCCTCTGCATGTGTAGGCAGGCACACGAGTGGGTCGGCTGTTAGTTTTCGTGATTTGATGGGAGTCGATGATGATGAATCAGTTGAAACGGTAATTCACAATCTGGAAACTAATGTTACTGTTAACATGCCAACGTTGGATAAAGGAGTCAGTTAAAGCAGTTGGTAGTTTGTGTTGGCCTAATTCCCTCCTTTATCAACTTTATCCTCCACCCATTTTGTCTTCCCACTTTTTT
>BJCN01154280.1:0-18518 GCA_018326445.1 Flaveria brownii
TTTGTGTGAGCCTGTTGTTTGTTGATGTCATGATGATGACTTTTTGGTTGGTGATGTCAATTTCGTGTTGGTTGGTAATCTGATCCTTTTGATGTTGATGATGATGGGTTGTGCTCATCTGTGACCCTATGTTTTGGTTGTTCTATGGCTGTGATGAGACAAAAACTAGTGTTGGTTGTTTTGGTTTGACAATCATTTCCTGCCTGTGCAGTCGCAATGCGATATCGGTACTGAGCCACCCTTTGACAGTTACATATTGTGACTATATGATGATCTTAAACGTAATATTATGAACATGTGTGTTTTTTGAGCCCCTGTTTACCTCGTATTTTAGACTCACAACGCGCACCAGGGGTACAAGAAGGAAGTTTTTTTATAGGATAGTGTTGGTGGAGAAATATTTATTAAAATGAATCATTGATTTAAAAAATGTTTATTAAAGTAGTTTTTTTCTTTATATCTAACTAACTCTTTTCTAATTCTTTTCTCTTTGTATTTTCATTCATTCAATCAATCTCTTATTATTTCTTTATTTTTTACCCGCAGTCAACTTATTATAATTTTTTTTATTTCCTTAACTAACTTATTACATTGAGAATTCATGACAACCCTCTTAGTTATATTTTAAGTTTTGTCACCAGTTTAGTTAAATTTTATATACTTTTCTAACTTAATAAGTAAAATTAATTACACTCTATCAAAATATTGAATATATATATATATATATATTTTATGAAAATTTTAAACAAAGTATAATTAAAAACTGAAAAGTTTGACAATTTTGATGTGTGTAATCAGATATTAGGGTCATCGGGTTTTTGATGTAGGGATCCTAACCATATACCGACAATAATATGTTTTCAGTATTTGGTTTGTTTCGAGTTACTGTAATCGGTATTCCTAACCAAATACCAACCATAAGTAGTTCCTTGATTTTTTATTTTCCAGGAAACCAATTTCAAAACTCTTAAGTTCATAGTATTTAGCTAGTGTTAAATTGTGTTTATGTATGTACAACAAATATGAATTTCAACACCATCTCTTTCATTTGCTTCGATCTAACTGCATTAATTAAAAATAAAATTGAACATAATTTAAATTCACAAAAAAACTATAACAAGTTGATTGACAAAAAAAATTATAAAAATAGACTAATTAATGAAATATAAAAAGAAAAGAATTACAAAGATTAGTTAAAAACAAATAAATAAAAAACACACATTTTGATAAATATTTTTCAAACCATTTATTTTAATAAATAATTTTTCCAAGATGCAACCCTTAGTAACGTAGTTTGTATCACTTGATCGATCGTATAGGATCACATATATTAAATCAGTTTGACATTGCTATATATATATATTTAAAGTGGTTTTATACTTATTTTATTTTTTTATTTTTTTGGACGGCAAAACAAAATCCTAAAATATTGCATCTTGTTGAATTTGAACTTTTACTTTTTAGGTCAATACCTAGCTTCACACCAAACCTTACTATGTTAGTAATTTTGACATTTGTCATATCACCTAGTCAAATAAGTTATCTATTTTACTCAGATAAATTAGTCACGTCTTCTTTTTTACTTTCTTGATAGTGCGTTACTAGTTCTTATGGGAAGAGTGCAATACACTTTACTAGCATTTGCCTTCATTTGCATGCATTTTCATTGGGTGTATGTTGAAGGTGGTAATAAGATTTGATCCTCTACACTCTCTCTCTCCTTCTACAAGTCAATGGAATGTTTATGTGAGTGTTCTAACTAATTAACCATTAAGAGGAACAACATATGATCTATCTTTTAGATATGTTGTTAATCATCTTGGCCTGCTTATAATCGCATTACTATATATAAAAAATCAAAATATCTTTCTGTCGACAAATCTATTCATAGGATTTTATACTTGCAAAACAGAGTGCTTTCCTAAATGATTTGTCAAATGTCAACACCACAATTTGCAAGGACAATTGAAAAGCACCAAGAATTTGCAAACCAACAAGTTTTTTGAAAGACATCTTAAAGAAAAGAAGGCAAGTAACATAAACCAGCCTATTACCCTACTATAGAAACAAAAGATAACAGATTCTACCAGACAATTTAAACCCTAATTACTACCAAAATCTATCATTTCAAGCCTACTATATAGCACCACCTGGTTGAAGATAATTCATCATCATCTGTTCCTTGTTTCCAACCTTTGACCCAATCTTTGGGGTCTCTGCTGACTTTTCCTATTGACTTTCTGGTTCTTTGGCAGCATCCCCAGATACATATTCCTTCACATTATCATCAGAAGATTTTGTTTTACCTTTGCTTCCTTTTTTCCCTCGAGAATACACAATCTTCTTGTGTTGGTCTTTTTTATCATCCTTCTTGGTCTCATCATCTTCTTTTGACTTAACGACCTCTTTTGACTCGACTTTGCTGTCACCCTCGGAGCTACCAACTCTATTTAAAGATATCAAAATCAATAGTTTGAGGAAAATTGGTCTAATGTATATGCACAATAAAAAAACGATCGAAGTATAGGTAATGCATACATTTCTGGAAGAATATCAGCATTTTGTGCTTCAACATCAACCTCCTTACTTTTTGCAGAAAAATCTTTCAGAATTTCCCATTTTTCTTCCCTTAGATTTAATGTTTCTTCATCACCATCCACATACGCAACCTGTTTATTATATCCGCATTAAAACATGTAAGATGGTAGTCATGATTGACAAAAGGTAACTTAAACTTGTATATAGTAAGTTCTAAAATAACCTTATGCTTCTTCTTTTTGGAATTAAAGGATTTAACAACACCTTCATAATACCTACAAGCAAGGATGTAAATATCAGCAATATAACAAGAAACAAACTTTAGATTTGTTAAGAACCACTTACATCTTATCATCAGGCCACCAAACTTTGACCTTCTGACCAACCAAGCTATTATTATACTTTATAGTCTTTGTTACCTATCAAACGATAATAGTAAGAATAATCTAACCATTACATCATGATGCAAGAATATTGACTAAAATTCACTATGAGGCACGAGTTATTTACTTTATTTTTAGTAATGGATCGTTTCTTTTTTGAACTAGTCGAAAGGGCTCCCTCCAAGCTGCCTTTCCTTTTCGTAGCCTTGTTTAGCACCGTCTTTAGAGCAACATCCATACCCTAACGATTAAAAAGGTAGATAATTTTAGTTAATTTCCTCATTACTTGAAGCGCAAATATAGAGAAAGAAAAGAAAATACTCAAAGTAAAAATCTTACATCATCATCTTCAGATAAAGATTTTGTTTGATCCTTCTCTTTAATTTTTTTACCATTTTCCTGCTTGCTATCTTTGTCCTTTACTGATGATTTGGCCACGGAACTGTTTTTCTTACGTCTTTTGGCTGACTCCTTGAGTGGTATGTTGTCTGAATCAGTTTCCTCTTCATTATTTTCCGACGGCTTAAGTGGTCTGTTGTCTGAATCAGTTTCCTCTTCGTTAATTTCTGACGGCTTAAGTGGTGTGTTGTCTGAATCAGTTTCCACTTCTTTATTTTCCGACGGCTTAAGTGCATTGTTGTCTGAAACAGTTTCCCTATCTTTGTTTGCATTATCTTCACTAGGCTTGGTTATTAACTTACGCTTCATACCCGTTTTACCAGACTGTTTCAGTGGTTTAGCATCTGCATCAGTCTCATTACCTTTCTTAAGGGAACCTTTTGCAGATTTAACCGCTGAATCCCCTGCCTCCACCACTTTCTTATCAGCCTTTTTACGAGACTTTTTCAGTGTCTTAGCATCTGAATCAGTTTCATTACCTTTCTTACGGGATTGTTTTGCAGACTTGACCTCCGAATCCCCTGCCTCCACCACTTTCTTATCAGCCTTTTTACGAGACTTTTTCAGTGGCTTAGCATCTGAATCAGTTTCACTACCTTTCTTAAGGGATTGTTTTGCAGACTTGACCTCTGAATCCCCTGCCTCCACCACTTTCTTATCAGCCTTTTTACCAGACTGTTTCAGCGGTTTAGAATCTGAATCTGTTTCACTACCTTTCTTAAGGGATTGTTTTGCAGATTTAACCTCCGAATCCCCTGCCTCCACCACTTGCTTGTCATCCTCTTTTGTTTTCTTCAACTCCGACTCTTTCTTACCAGACGTCTTAGGCTTCTTAGCAACTGAACCTCCGCCGCCAGTTTTCTTGCCCGACCTTTTGGCCTGCTTGGGCACTGAATCACTGGTTTTTACTTTCTTACCTAAAGTCTTAGGTGATTCCAAATCTGAACCAATAGTAACTGAAGGGTTATTCTCCTCAGCCTTTAGAGTTTTCTTTCTAATCCGTTTAGGTGACCTCACGTCCAGGTCACTACCTTCCATTACCTTCATCGATACAGCAACAGTTGATGGCGGATCAGTTTGACTCAAGCCCTTTTTCTTTGACCGGCTCCCTTTCTTAATTTGAATCTTACTTTGGGATTCTTCTTGCTGGCTGTCACTTTGTGAAGGAGGATTTGCGACCTCACTTTGTAACGGTTGTTGAGCAGAAACCACAATCTCGTGGCTTTTTCCGGCTCTATCCTCACCATGAGCAGTTTCAGAAACAATATATTTGTCTACTTTTGTTGTTTTATCAGGTTGTGATTCCACATTTCCTGATTTTCCAACAACTGAATCATTGGTATCTAACTTGCTTGGCAAGTTAGAGCAAGGAACAGTCCCCTCTGGCTTTTCGTTCACGACATCTACATTTTCCGTTTCTTTATTGCTGATAACCTGATTTGGAAATGTTTTTCATGTTAGTAAATATGATTTAGTAAAGCATATTAATAACAAACAATCAAATTTGTCAAATATGAAATTTCATGCCTGATCTGCATTATCTAATGATACATTTGTCGGCGCAGTATCGACAACCTGTTGAAACAGAAAACAAGTGTCATAAAAATAGAAATAATAGATTTTCCAATTTTAAAGTATACCTTTGGCTGCACTGAAGCACTCTCATCATTATGCTCAGTAAAATTGGTTGTCCCTTCACATACAGAAGTCAACAATTGACCGTAGTCAACTAATGAATCGCCCCAAATGGTAACTGCTTTACTAACGTAAGGCCGCAGTTTATCTGCAGACCTTTTAATTACTTCTTCTCCTAAATTTCTCGCAACTGGTAAAACACCCTACATAGCGGAAAATAGTTTATTACAAAACAATTACATTTAGTTACATGATATAATTAATCTCATACCTCACTATTCTTTTTAATGCTTGCTAATAGTGGTTTGAGCATATCAAGTGAAATCTCTTCACTTTCTTCCAAGACAAGTGCCATAATATTTGCCATTAATGAAAATGCTTTATCAAGGTGATGGTCCCTAAAATTGAAAAAAAGCAACATGTTATAGACTTATGGTAACATATACAAAAAGAGAAGATATGTATTTTACTCTATGAGACATATAATACCTTACTGAATTCATAAAGTGCTCAAACAATTTCACAATCAAATCATCACATTCAAGATCAAGCATTATAACACATGCCCTAACTTTGGAAACAGTTTCAAGAATTGAGACCCTCTTGGCATAAGAGCGGCTTGATGTGTCTGATAGATTCTCCAATGAAGAAACAATACACTGGAAAATACCCTGTGGATACAAAATAAAATTATATTAATAATATAAGTATATTAAATGGATATAACGAGGGAAAGACAGCATGAAATTTTCTAATGTTTGATTTGATGTACCTTCATTTCTTCATCACCATATGGGGCTTCAGGTGCTGTAATTCTTGTTATTTCACAGAGGCAGGAAGCTACAAAAACTTTCACATCCATATTTGAATGTTCTAAGAGACTTCCGCCAACCAAGGCTTTCATTGGATGACTAAGGGCTTCTTGCATTATATTATTAGGTGATTGGTCCACCATTGACAAAAGTTTATCTAATTGCTGAAGTGAAAAATTACATAAAAACCAATCAGATTGGCGAATTTCAAGTTCTAAAATGTGATTAAATGACATTAACTCCCAAAAACCCTAACCATTGTCTACATCATTTATCTTTTTAATTTGCGAGTAATTAATCTAAAATCTTGTATTACGACTCTGCTATTAGATTCAGAAACTTGCCTACAACGGATTGACGTATCATGATTCTCAGATCACAGGGTTTGGTTTATATCTAGTAGCATAGATACGCATTCATTAGGTCTCTAAAATACTCTTAACATTGTATCAAAAAATACCACGTACCAGTTTCTTTAGTGTTCGTAACTACAGCGGTCGTTATTATTATCTATTTTCACATATAGCTCATTTATTTTAGTACACCTAAACCTAACTTTATAGATCACATACACACTAAATTACAGACATGTCACCATACCTCTGGTTCTGCAACTATACTTATACAAAAACTAGAAGAATGCACCTAAATTCTAAAAGTTAAGTTATAAAACTTAGAGCTTAAGAGAGTCCCCTAAAAGTTTCTTCAATCATGACCTAAAAACGATCTATGATGGCATTATGATCATCATACCCCTGGAAATCATAACCTCATTTCGACTGATAAACTTTATCTAAACCTTAAATAACTAAATAGATACATGATTCACTTTGATCTAGAGCATTAAGACAGATAAACTATCTCCCACATATAATCATGCAAAATTAAGATAACATGTGATCACAGATCACCATCTACTACCCAAATCGGTGATATATGTAACAAGCAAACAACATGCAACATTTAACAGCACAATTAAGTTCTCATAAAACGACAGCAAAAATCAGTAACATCAACAAACTCACACAAAGTTCAGAAATCAGAATTGAGGGCTTACATCAAGAATATGAAGAAGCTCATCAATGGAAGTCGGTGGGTTCGAAAGCAACCTTCCTGCCTCCTTAAGCTGTAGCCTAAGTTCAAGCTCAACGTCTGTCGTCACCATTTTCAATTACCCTTTTCTTCTTCAGTAGTCTGTTCGACCCCAATCTACTCGAACCAACTTAAACCCTAACAAAATTTCACAAAATTCACCACAAGCACAAAAGAACCAAACCCCACATGATATAAAGTAACAAAACCTTCAATTTCACATGAAAACCTTCAGGAAGCTTTGAAACCCTTACAGTTTTAGCAAGATCTTACATGAATCAAAGAAAGCAGTTGAGTTTTTACAGAAATTGAAGTGAAACATCAGTTGATTCATGGGTATTGAGACTGAAAAAGAGGGGAATTAGGGTTTTTTTTATTATTCTGAGGGAGAATTTTGGAGTTCTGAGGGGAACAAGTGGTGCATACTGTGTTCTACACAAGGGGTATTTATATATAAAGAAAATAGTAGGGCCTTTTGTTGAAATTTTGCAAAAAGGGGGATTTTTGAAGGTTATTTTTGAATAGTTTCATATTTGTAATCATATTACATTACATTCATCTAATTTTAGTAATATGATATGGTTGGGAGTTGCATAAAATGAGAATGAACAAATATTTTACATTTATTACTAGATTTTATTATCTTATTTAAGAATTTAAATTTTACAATTGTTAGAAATATAATATACTTTCTTATTTTTATACGAGAAAAATCCGTCAACCGAACTATGAGATATTAAAGTTTCTCAACTTTCAAAATAATTTCATGAAATAGTCATTAAAATGCGTTTTGTGCATTTTTATTTTTAAAATAATTACTTGTTCACTTTGATATATCAAAATTGATAAATGACATTTGATTTGATATTTTAAAAGTTAATAAGTCATAAATTTTAAAAAAAAATCATAAGTGTGTGCATTTTAGATAAAATTAGGACTCTAATATAGAGAAAAGTTGCTTAATTTATGATATTAACTTCGGGTTAATGTATTTGCGTCTTACAAATTACCTTTGTATCCATTGGTATGACTTTATGTATTTCATATTTTTTCTAGGTTTTATTTATAATATTATTTTATATTTTAAATTGTTTAATATATATATTTTACAATAGTATAAATACATTGTTACGATGTGTTTACTTTTACTTTAATACATATTTTATGGAGTAACTTTGTAAAATAGTAATTAAGCTTTAGAATTATTTTAATTGAGTCACTCAAAAAAAAATTTTCCAATCAGGTCACTCGTAAGACCTTTTGTCCCAATTAAATCACTAAATTTTAGAATTGTTCTAATTAAGTGATTTATAAGTTGCAAACAAATTTAAAAAAATAAATGTTCAAAAAATTAACAATGTTTATAAATAAACTGAATTATTTTAAAAAAATTATGAATTATTTAAAAAATATGAATTATTTAAAAAATTTGAAAAATATATGAGCGATATAATTGGAACACTCCTAAAACTTTAGTGATCTGATTGAAACAAATAAAAATATTAATAACTTAATAAGAACACTTTTAAAACTTTAGTGGCCTGATTGAAACAAATAAAAATATAAATGACCTAATTGTAATACTATTAAAACTTTATTAATATTCTATAAATTTTTCCCCATATTTTATATATCTAGAGCATTATAGATTTTCTTTAAATCTATAAAGTTAGCATGACCTATTTTTATATAAATTTTTTATCAAAATTTTTGTAAATTATCAAATTCGTAACGATGTTACAAAGAAAATAAATTTATATTTTAAATAACTCAAACTTAATACAAGAAATTTAATTCGTCAAAAATAGAAAATGTAATTTTGAAAAACAGTAAATAGATTAATGTTTTTCTTTTTGTGATCAAAAAGGAAAAACAGCCAAAATGGATATCAATGGTGTCAAGTTTGAAGTTTGAACATTCAGATACGGTTTGGATTTTAGTAATTCAAAATCGTCCGCCAAATGGCCAATAATGTTGGGCAGTTTTGACCCTTCAGTTAGTATCTCTGACACTTTACCCCCTTTGTTGTCACATAATTGCCTATAAACATTTTAGTTTATGTTATTTCTTATAGCATTTACCTTCATTTTATAGCAAAAAGTTGTATCATATTATAACTCTATATTTTTATCAATATATGCTATTTTAAAAAGTACTTTCAAGTCTTAGTCATGTAACCTTCTTTCACATTTAAACTTATTCTTAATTCATCATTATATCACATGATTTTTTTACATCGGTTTACATTTTGGTAATGATTATTACGTTCATTTCACCACTAAAGTAACGGTTGTTTGTTGAAAACTATAAGAAAATGATTTCTTTTAGAGTATTACAACTTATATAAAAAAATTAATTCCCTCTAAGCTATTTTGTATGTAAAAATTGACCCCTCATGATCCGCCAGCTATATTATGTAATTATGTAATGTGTGAGTTATCACATAAGTAACCAAGCAAGCTCCGAACTATACATCACTCCCAAAACAAGCATGCGCATTTTGATATAATTATCAAACTACTATCAAGTATAGACATGTGATCAGCATTGTGAAGAATGTGACATCTAATAACTTTCATGACCATTACAAATTGAACTAATATCACAAAACTTGGCCATTGAAAATAAGATACCATAATGAAATGACTAATTTGGTTTCCAATATGAAATTCAAAAGTTATGTCGGTTTTTTAATTTTTTTTTTAAATTTTTACTGATTTAGCGGTTAAAGCATATATTAGTATAAGGAAGTTAACTTCATTTTTTTGTCTACTTCCTTTTACTTTTTGTGTACCAAGTCCGATTTATATAAAATGGTACAAACTTTCTATAATAACCTAAGCCCTAATGTCAGTGTTGGTATGACATTAGTATTATGACGTACTAACATTTATAAACTGTAAGATTTGATGGTTGCGGTGTATTAGTAGAGGTGCCTGGAGGCTAAGATGTAAAGTCGATTTGATGAGTAGGGATGGCTATTGTCTATGAGGTCTTTCCGATTTCGAAGGAATAATAAATATGATCGGATAACCATCATATAAACACGCCTCTTAAACACATGCAAACAGTAATTTTTATAGCATATTCTACAATAAAAGTAATATATCAAATCATTATATAATTATTGCTGATAGTTGAATTAATTAACGATGATTGGGTATGTGTATGCATATCATTTGTGGTAAATGTGTTGATATATTACAAGGTGAATTCATCTCTCATCGACTATTTCACACTAAAATATATGAAGATGTATCTTGGAAATAGTGTGACATACATATCATGATCATATCATTAGTGATGATCATGACATTGATTTATTTATACCAAGTCTGTATTGATCTATTACAAGATGAATTCATCTCTCATCAACTATTTCACACTAAAATATATGAAGATGGATCTTGGAAATAGTGTGACATAAATATCATGATCATATCATTAGTGGTGATCAAAACATCGATTTATTTATACCAAGTCCGATTTAAATAAAATGGTATAAACTTTCTGTCATGACTTAAGCCCTAATGTCGGTGTTGGTATGACTTTAGTATTTGTGACGTACTGACATTCGTAAACTGTAAGATTTGATGGTTGCCGTGTATTAGTAGAGGTGCATGGAGGCTGAGATGTAAAGTCGATTTGATGAGTAGAGATGGCTATTGTCTATGAGGTCTTTCCAATTTCGAAGGAATAATAAATATGATCGGATAACCACCATATAAACACGTCTCTTAAACACATGCAACCAGTGATTTTTATAGTGTATTTTGCAATAAAAAATAACATATAAAATGATGATATAACTACTACTTATAGTTGAATTAATTAACAATGATTGGGTATGCGTATGCATATCTTTGTGGTAAATTTGTTGATCTATTACAAGGTGAATTTATCTCTCATTGACTATTTCACAATAAAATATATGAAGATGGATCTTGGAAATAGTGTGACGTACATATCGTGATCATATCATTAGTGGATCAAGACATTGATTTATTTTTATGTCTTATGATTAGGTAAGTTATCCATACCATCCATAGATAATCCACTAGAAGTTGTTATTAATGGATCTATAGTTACCCATCAAATATTAAAAATGTGAATCATTTATGTCATAGTATAAGATTTTCTACAGGACAAAATTAACATGCACAAATAAATAATATTTAACAATTTAGGTTTATAAACACTTATTTTATAGGACGTGTGATCAGCATGAAGGAGCATGTAGATTCAGCCATTTAACATTTACAATTACACTTACGTGACAAATAGTATTTGGCTTCCTATAATGATCTTAACCCTAATGTTGGTGTTGGTATGATTCTAGATTATGGTGTATTTGAAATACGAGATGTGATTGTTGAAGTTCATATATTAGTGAACGTGGAGACTATATAAGAAGCAAAGTTGAGTTTACGGCTGGGGTTTATGATTGTTTGAAAATGTCAAATTTCGACGGAAGCAAGCAAGTAAAATACCATCTTGTAGCCACACTATTTAAGAAACTGTCATGTAGCCATGCTATTTAAGAAAAAACATGTAAATGATGATCATGGTGTATTATATGATAAAAAAGAATGCACTAAATAATGAACTCAAATTATATATCTATATAAAATGAAACTCTTAGTTACAGTAGCAGGGTTATTTTGGTAATTTTATTGTTTTTCTTGCTTTATATAATTGGTTCCAAGCCAGTTCACACCCTCCCACACACATATATCCTCTTCAGCGACAAAGAAACGAGAAAGAGACCAGGATTCCTTAATGATTTTTAGTCTTTGCGGTTTAAGTTTTTGTTCTCTAATCTCCTTGGTTCCTCTTAGTTTTACACCGATCTCTTATTGCATGTCATCGATCTCGACAGATCTGTATAGAAAGCGCCGCATACAGAAGCGTATCGGGGCCGGAGAAGGCGATTGAGGGTGTGATTGGAGCTCATTCTGGCAGCGGCTGTCGAGACGGTGAAGCGACAGGGTGTGTTGACGGTGGAAACCAAAAGTAGGATTTCATCAGGTACGCATAAAATTTAGTTAGAATGTAAAATTACATACTGATCAGAAGCAAGTGATAATTTTTGTGTTCGTGAGTTTGTCTGTTCACGGATAGCACATTTGAATTCTTGAAAAATTTTTTGAATCTGAGTTAGGATTTATGACAAAAGTATGTAACCATAGAATAAAGTATCATCATTCTAACCACTTATTTGAAGGAATTTGGAATATATTTTTTTTAATTTTTAAAGCTTCTCTTTTTAATTTATTTATTGCAATACAAGAGATTTGTAATTCAGAGGTAATCAGTGTCATACAACATATCCTCCTGCACATAGTGGGTTGATCAGTGATTGTAGGTGAAAGCTGTTAGATCTTGATAAACAATGAACAACCATCTCGCATTAGTCTATGGCCGGAACAAGTGTTGACAAGGTATATAATTAAATTTACAACAATACAAAACTAATATTAAAAACTAAGTTAGGTAGCGTTAAGCATCTTTAGTTAATGCTTATTCAAGATTCTCAATTTGTTGCTCTTTATCACTTGCAACAGGTTTCCATAATTTTATTTCAGTGATAAGTCTTCAACTTCCTTTTTTTCTAAAAACAGAATACGACCGAGAGAAAGAATTTAAAGTCTATCATCATGAAGAACTCCAAAGTCGACTCTGAAGTAATTATAATACTATTCAAAAGGAGAGAAAGTTCTGTCTAAGTTTGGTCTTTTTTTTCATGGATTTTTTAAGCAAACAAGAGGTCACATTCTTCACACCAGATGCATTTTGGGCGAAAAGGAAAGAAAAAATGTCCAAAACTAAGCTTTTAGCTTAAAGGTATAATGGGGCCCAAAGTAAGTCTTATCTCGCTTTTTGAATTCAATTTTCTAAAGAAAAACGACAGAAGTTTGTTTAAGTCACAATATTGTGGCCGTTTTGTACATTGCACAGAATCATGTTGCGTCCATTTTGTAATGTTTGATGGGTTTTCTTTACCCATTAATATGATAAAACCCACGTTTTATAGTGATTTTGCATTTTGCATATTGCATGATTTTTTAGATGTTTAAGCACTTTAATGTCTCCATCGTCACAACGCGCGGCTGCACCTTCTAGTTTTAGTAATAAATTCATTAAAAAAATATTTAGCATAAATATGCATAACATGTATCTTAGACGCGTTGAATATTGCACGGTGAATTTATGTCTCGTTGATTATCTCGCCCTAAAGTATACTAACAAGGATCTTGGAAATATACAAGCACACATATTTTGATCATATCATTACTTTTGATAACAATATTGATTTCACCAAGGATTCCATGATTGGATAAGTTATCCATAACACATGTCAACAATATAAGAGAATTGTTATTAACGGATTATATATAGTTACTCATCAAGTATATAGCACGTGAATTATTTCCGTCATGCAATCAACAATATTGGATTATGTAGATTGAGACCTATCAAACACTTACGTGCCAGTAACATTGTATATATGATAACCCTTATTGAGCGTTTGAGAACAAGATAACAATACGAGATGATTGATTGGTAACTAACATGTATATCAAAGATTTTTTCAATTATCATTTTCATGATCACCGCTCTCGTGATTTAGGCATATAAACACAAAGAAGGAAGTTTTCTTTATTTTTCTTGCTTCCATTTTTAGGTCAACTTTAATTTCATAAGCATAGTTCAAACTTCCTATGATGACCTAAGCCCTAATGTTGTTTTGGTACAATTGTAATATTATGATGTTTTTAAAATTTCACATGTAATGGTCTAGGTACGTTAGTGAAGATGGAAACTAAGAAGTAAATTAGAGTTAACAAATAGTGTTTTTGGTTGTTCAAACAAGTAGTTGTTTTCTATGTGACATAGCTAATAGATTACTGGCATATAACCTTGCTCCTTAAGCAAAAAGGAAATGTGAATGGTGATTGTCATGGTGCATTCTATGATAAAGAATAATGCGTCAAATAAGTCATATATAACTATTTAATATAGTTAACTTCATGATGAATGGGCACAAGCGTACGTACAATGCGTCATAAATGTTATGATCTATCGCAAGGTGAATTATCTCTTGTGACTCACCCAATATTATACTAAGATGGATCTTAGGACATGATACGACCATGTAAATTGTGATCATATCCTTAGTGTTGATCAAGATATTGACTTATTTACGAATGTTATGATTAGGCAAGTTATCGATACCATATATCGATAATATATGAGATACATTATTAATGCATCTATTGTCACTTGTCAGATACAGAACACGTGAGTTGTCTATATATGTATAAAATAATCCAAAGGTAAAATATATGTATTTGTATATTATTTAATTTTGATTTTTAAACATTAAGATGACAGATCTGCATTGAGCGTGCAACAATAGTATGCTATAGATGAAAGTCCCTTATAATTCTTAAGATTAAGATACCAATATGATATAGTAAATTTGCTTACTAGCACTGATTTAAATGCTTTACATGTTTTCATTTTAAACGATCTAGTTCGTTAAAGCAAACATACATAAGAAGTTCCCATTACTTATTTATTCGCTTGCCTTTACTTTTTAATGCCAACCCTAATTTCATTAACATGGTGTTAACCTTTAATTGTAATATTGATGGATCACGACATTGATGATATCCTTATGATCATAGTTATCGGTATAATTGCAATTCTAGTGGAAATGTCCGTGCATTGCGGCATTACCCCTGTTGCGCTATTTTCTGGGAATTCGATTTTAGTCAGTGTCGAATCGGTGCGTTATAACATCAATTAAAAAAATCAGAAGATAATTATTGAAAAATTGAATAAAAGAAAACAATTATGTATGTTACAAAAATCTTTAAGACAATTATATTATCTCAAAAATATTAGTGAGAATATGAGTGTTATTTATAGTCGAAAATCACTTATTACCTAGATTTTAAGGGGGTATTTCATTTTATGAATGTATGTTAAAGTTTTATGATCATTGACGACAACTTTTGGTGGTGATTTGCATAAACTGGAGAAAGTTTGTAGAGAAATTATCACCACAAATTATCATCTTGATTGTTATTGAGTTGTTAACAACCGGCAAGGGAAATGGGAAGACGATTAGTGCTCAATCACAATGAATGAACGGAATTAAAAGTAAATGACGGTTTTGTTTGGCCACGTGTATATGCTTTAGCATTTGTATTATAAGCATCACGTGTTATACTTTATTGTAAGGGTATAAATGGAATAAAATAGTTAATTATTTGAAATTTAATCATGACATTTCATATGGGTATCTTAATCCATATATAAAATTATCATTTTATCCTCATTACACCTTTATTATAAAAGATACAGATAAATATTAAAATTATTAAACTCACAATATGGCTCTAGAAAAATATTAATATTATAGTTATTATAAATATAAATATATATATATATACGTTATAGATCTAAATATTTAAATAAAATAGTACTTAATTTAAATAATATTTAGTTATAAAAATATAATTATAAAATATAAAAATGTTAAGGTATATAAAATTTATTAGATAAATTTATCATATTACTCCTAAAGTGTATTAAAATCTTAATTAATTTTTTACTTTATCCCTCTTAAATGTTTTGCACTCACTTATACATGTTGCTTCGAAACTTGTATGCTTGGCAAAATTACATCTCGATTCAAAGGGATATATTATATAGTAGTATATAAGTATTTAAATAAAATAATACTTAATTTAAGTAGTATTTAGTTATAAAGATATGATTAATACTCATAAATTTAAATGTTAATTTATATTATTATAAATAAAATAAAATTTAATAAAGTGAATTAAATAATATGATATTATTAAATAATATATTAATAATGTGTATTAAATAATACAATAATTAGATGAAGTTAATTAAATGGTGACAAAAATATAACTATTGCATAAAGCACTTGTATTTTATGCTTAAAATGTTGTATAGATGACTTACACTTTAAATAAAATTACCATTTTATCATTCTAATATGTATTATATAGTAGTATAGATATAGATATAGATTATTATAAATAAAATAAAATTTAATGAAATGAATTAAATAATATGATACTATTAAATAATGTATTAAATAATACAATAATTAGATGAAGATAATTAAATGGGGGGTAAAAGTGGAACTATTGTATAAAGCACTTGTATTTTATATTTAAAATGTTATATAGATGTCTTACATTTTGAATGAAATTATCATTTATATATAGTGTGTGTGTGTGTCTATATATATATATATATATATAAATCATGTATTAAATGAAATTATCATTTTATCCTTAGTGTTTATCACGACATTGATGTATTTGTGGATGTCTTGATTACGTGAATTATTCATATTGTATCTCGACAATAAACAAGAGTTGTTTTTAGTTAATCTGTAGTTACTCGTCAAACATAGAATCTCTGCATCAGTTATGTCATGTACAAGGTATTCTAAGAATAAAACTACATTTACGCATATACCATCTTCTGGCTTATGACTTGGTGTTTCTAAAATATAATCTTCTAGGCAATACAATCAACAATGAGGGAGCAAGTTGAATTATAATATAGATGAAAACATCTAGTTATTGTCAAGAATAGGATACCAACATAAGGTGGTCGCATTGGTTTCTGACATAGATTCTAAATGCTTTATCTGTTTCAATTATCTGCTCCATTGAAGTAGTGGTTAAGTTAGATGTGCGTTTGAGGAAGTTCTCTTTAATTTTTGATTGTTCACTTCCCTTTATTTTTTATTTAGGCCAACTCTAATTTCATTATCAAGGTGCTAACTCTATGTGACTAACTAAACCCTAATGTTAGTGTTGGTATGATTGTAGTATAATGATGTTTTTAAATTGTGACGTGTAATGGTTGATGTGCATCAATGAAGGTGGTGACTAGTAAGATGAGTAGGGTTGGTGGTTGTTAAAATAACTTAATTTTGTTTATAAGGTCTTTTGAATTTTAAAAAGATGCCAGATTTCTATAATACAACTTCCATGTAGCCATTCTTCTTGCAACATAAGATGCAAATAGTGATGTTCATGGTACATGACAAAGAATAATACATCAAATTAAAATATAACTATCATCGGTAATTAAACTAACGGGTACATGACAAAGAATAATACATCAAATTAAAATATAACTATCATCGGTAATTAAACTAACGATAATTCAACACAAGTAGTCATACCACATGTTATATATGTGTAGGTCTGTATCAAGGTGAATTTGCCTCACGTCGACAATCACACTACAAAATAATAATAATAATAAGATGGATATTTGGATAGAACCAACACACACATTTTGGTCATGTCCTAAGCGTTGATCCAGATTATATATATTCATGGATGTCATGATTACCGTAATATATTTATACCACGTGTCAAAAGTATATGAGTAGTTATTAATGGATCTCTAGTTACTTTAGTCAAATAAAGAACATATGAATCATCAATATCATGTATAACATATTTAGATAAAAGTTGTGCATTGATATATTATTGAACCATATGCATTTTAAACATTAGTTTTCTAAGTCATGCAATTAAAAATGACTAACATGTAGATTGAGTCATAAAACAATTAAGTGAAATATACTATCGAAAAAATGAACACACTATATATGGATCCAGATCCGTGAACTTAATATCTATACTTCTTTTGCATATTTTTGTTGCAATTTTTGCTCTTGTATTTTTAACTGAGCGTGAGCACCTGATTTGTAATTTGATTTTGTTTCAGTTTAAAATTTCAATACCTAATTATAAGAAAATGGCATATTTAGAACAAAAAGCGGAAAACGGTTTGGTCTTCAACTCTTCATGATTGTTAGATATTGTGATATCGTATAGAAACTAAAATACTAGTTTAATATATATTACGATGATGAATTTTTTAATAATATGTCTAACTGATTATTATAGTAAAGTTGTTAAAAAATGTATAGCAACTGAAGTCGCTCAACAAAGTTGACAAGAAAACATGCATATATTAAAATCCACTGATGAGTACAATAACGTGGTTTTATAGAGCTTAATTCGACATACTGATTATTGATAGACGTTTATTACATCGTTACGCTAATAATCACACATATATTCATGCAACTTCATAAGTTCAGTACGCATGGGATCAAGTCACATAAAGAAAATACAATAATATTCTAAAAGAAGTAATGAAAATACCATCTATTATAAAATGATAAAATATATAGTATATTTAATAGTAGTTGTTTATGTGTTTCATTCTTTGAAAGTCATTACATTACATTTGGGTTTAAGCGGTGATTAGATTTTGGCTTGCTATCGGTAATATTGGAAACGAACTCTAAACTTTATTTTAGTGGGTTAGATATTATATATCTATCTATACAAAAGAGGAAAGCTAGCTATAATATAATTTAATAAACTTTTACTTTGACCACAAAGTTTTAGTTTTTTAATTTCATATTCCTTCTTAAAAACCCTCTTATACACAAATAACCCTTTCATATTACTTTGTTATTTCCTTTGATGATTGAAATATATAGTTTACATTGAATATTTTTATTGCTCCCATATTTTTATTATAATTACTCTTAAATATAAACAAACAAACAAAC
>BJCN01154294.1:0-14749 GCA_018326445.1 Flaveria brownii
GCTTATGGTCTTTGGGAAACAATTGATGTAAAAGGAGATGTAGATGAAAAGAAAGTGTATACAACCAAGGTAATGATCTTCCAAACATTACCCGAAGATATATTAATGCAAGTAGCACAAAGTGAAAGTGCAAAAGAAGTTTGAGAATCAATTAAAGTTCGATACCTTGGAGCAGATCTTGTTCAAAAGGCACGTCTACAAACCTTAAGAAGCGAGTTAGAGATGTTAAAGATAAAAGAAAATGAAAGTGTAAGTAACTTCGCAAGCAAGTTAAGCAGCATAAGAGCCAAATTCAAAAGTCTTGGCACTACTCTTAAAGATAAGATAATCGTAAGAAAGTTACTTAATTCCGTTTCTAAGAAGTTTTTACCAATAGTAGCATCTATCGAGCAATATTCAGAAATAGACAAAATGTCATTTGATGAAGCAGTAGGAAGAATAACAGTATTTGAGGAACGTCTCTAAAGTCATGACGACCTTAAAGGAAATCATCAAACTAAACTTCTAATGGCAACTTCAACTAATCATTCTGAAAGTAGGTATTATGGTAGAGGACGTGGTAACCAAATCCGTGGTAGAGGTCGTGGAAGAAACTTCAACGAAAGACAAGAAAGAGACTTCATTAAAGAAAGGAAAGATCATGGAAAAGATGTGAGTCGAGAAGACAAAGACAAAAATAAATTTAGATGTTTCAATTGTGGAAACTATGGTCATCTCGCATATGAATGCACCAAATGGAAGAACAAGTGGAAGAACAAAGAAAAAGAGGAAGCTCATCTTATTCAATTCGAGGAGGATGAACCTATGATATTATGAAGTAGAAAGATGAAGACTTTCTCAACCTTAATTTAGTTTAAGGGGAAGTGTTGAAGGTTAAACTAAATTAGTGTATTTGTATGTTATTATAAGTTTAGTGTGACAATTGTATAATTATGTTTAGTATAGGTAAGTTAGTTATTGCTTGGTGGTTAAGTAACCCGGTTAAGACCCGTGGATAACCCGTCAAGTTTTTACCTATAAATACCATGTAAACATTTGATGTATGATGAATCGCACTTACAAGAACATATTTTCTATTCATTCATCTCTCCCTCTCCCAACAGATATTAGCACCACTATAATATTCCTTTTACGGTTTGATTCAGGTGTTAGTTTTCATTCGATTGATTTAGTGTTTAAGGAGAAAAACGAATCGACGTTGTATTATGATGGGGACATTGAGTTTGCGTTACGGATTCATAGTTTTTTCATTTGTTTAATCAGATTGGACCCGTTGTTCAGTTAGGGTTTGTAGGGATTTGAGAGTCGGTGATCCCTTGGTTATGGTTACGTCAACTACAGCAATCCTAATGATGGTTAGTATGCACATGAATTTGTGAAATTTGATGTTAATTACCATCATAATTTGAAACTTTGATGTTGATTATTTTCATTCTTAAGCAACATTGTACCTTTGTTGGTTATTAGTTCATAGGCTCTGTTCTTTGAGGTATTGGGATGTTTAGGATAACTGAAATCATATGAGCATATGTTATCGTGTATTCGCGTGTATGTTATAAAAGTTAATTTGGCTTTTCATGTGATCTGGAATATTGCAGCTGCTAGTGCTATAAGTGTAACTTACTCTATTGGTCAATCCAAGGGGTATGGATTAGTGCAATTCGACAATGAAGAATCGTTTTGAACAGTGTGTAAACAAAGCAGCTGATAAATATTAAGGTGCTAAGTTGTATGTAAGAATTTTAGATGATTTCATTGATGATGATAAGCTTAAGAAACTCTTTTCTGAGTATAACACAATCACCTCGTGATGGTTTTAAGAGCTATAAGATTTCGCTAATGTTCTTTTTGTAACTGAGATAATTATTGGTTTTATATGTTATATTGGATCCTAATGGAAATTTCATAGCTTCTGGGTTTGTTGCCTTTTCAAATCCAGAAGAAGCTTCTCAAGCCGTAAGTGACATGTTTGAGCTACATTGTGTAATAACATGTTAACATTGCAGTAACTAATGCAATTTTGGTATGATGATTTAATAACTTATGGAGATGAATGGGAAGATGGTTGTCAACAAACCACTTTATGTAACACGACATCAGTCGCATCACGTACTTGCTTAGCATAAAGAACAGAGAAGGGCGAAAGCGCAGGTAGTGTTTACTCTCAGTTTGCAGTTTGTTTGTTTTTTTTCTTTTGTTTGTAAAATTCATTGTTTCCACAGGCACAACTTTCACAAATGAGACCAATTGCAATGGCATCTTCAATGGGACCTCCTATGCCTATCTATCCTCCTGGTGGGCCAGGTCATGGGCAGCAATATTCTATGGGCCTGCTCCTCATGTGATGCTTCATCCCCAGGTTGGTTTTGGTTACCACCAGCAGCTGGTACCTAGAATGAGGCCAGGTGGGACACTGGGCCCCCTATGCCAAACTTCTTTCTTCCCGTTGCTCGGACACGTTGGTGGGAGGCGAGGACCAGGTTCTGTATATCTACAAAATCAGCAGCCTGTTCTAATGATGCAGCCACAGATCTGTTTATTGTGTGTTTTAAGACCCAGACAATCTGCTTTCTCAATATACACTTGAGTATGGTAACTTGATGATTTGGTGTGATCAGAATTATCCAAGGGGATGTATGAGTCGTTATCCTGAATGCAATGCAGCAGATCCTGCTACGTGTGACGTAGGTGGCGTGTTTCCTCGAAGTGCAACGATGGGGCAGCCAGTGCATTCACAGCTCTGACTTCTGACCTTGCTAATGTTTCTCCCCAAGTAACAGAGGACACTATGTTTTCATTATAAATAATTTTTGAACATCAGTATGTTTTCATAATGATGTAACTTTTAATAATTAGTCCTGAAAGTGTCAAATAAACAGACGTCGGGTGAGAATCTGTACCCGCTGGTGGATCAGTTGGAGCATGAGAATGCCGCTAATATTTCAGAGGCAATGGAGGTCTTGAGAAGTGTTCTGCAACAAAACCAAAAGCCCTGCAGCTTAGCTTGCTTTCATGTCAGTTAAGGATAACCTTGTATCCTGATCATTTTTGAAATACAAATGAGGATTTTATCCAATTTTGAAAACATCATGATGATGACATACTTGATAATGATTTTTGTTTTGTGGAAATTTAACCAAAGTTATAAAGACTTATATATTCAGTTAATTCTTTTTCTTTTACATTAAACTTCTGTTGGTTCTTTTGTTGCATATTGATTTCTGTTTTGCAAATTGAACCTTTGGAATGTTTTGCCGTAGGACCTGTCCTTATTGACCGAGCTAATTGAACCCTTTTTTATGGGTGTCACTTATCTGGTCCTTACGAAGGCTAACAGCAAGTGGTTTCAACGGTCCAATTGCAAAAGGGTTGGACCAAGGACCATTGGTTTGTCAATGTTATAGTGTTTGGTTTTGGTTTTTGTTTTGTTTAGGATGCTTTTGTGTAGGGTTTGTTTATTAGATATGCAACTTCAAGTTCTGGGGTTTGATCTAACTGATAGCAATTCATTAGGAATTTGCCTTGATGTTATAGCCTTCAATTTTATATGAAATATATGACCAATTCGAAATATATGACCAATTCAAAAAATAATAACAATTATAATTTTCTAACAGTTTAATGTTTATGAATCAGTATAATGTTCTAAAAAAACAAGTTATGATGTTTTAAGACATTAGTTGGCTAGGAAAATCATCGTATTGAGTGCGAACAAACATGCTATGTAAAAAATCTCACTCATAAGTATAGGAAGAATAGGTTAGGATGAGAACAAACTTTATTACCTCTACCTAGAGGATAAAATGACTGCCCTTATAGACCCACAACTTAGAAAAATCTCTTTATTAAAAAATAAATAAAGATGACATGATAGCATAACTTAAAATTACATCCATCATGTTGCTTAACAATGACATACTATTGACAATGATTGCTAGTTGGAATCTTTATACTTCTTTTGGAACTTAAAAACTTCTCTTTCTTTTAACTTGGGGTTCTTTAACAATACCCGAGTTCAATTTACATCATGTAGGTTAATAAAAGTTTAGTATGATTTTTTATTTGGCTTTTTGATTTCTGTAGTTAAATGATTTTTCTCATCAGAGATACAATCAGAGATACAAAGACTTAAAGACTACCATTCACATAGAAATCATCAAATCGGATGTCAGTCAAAAGAGTGCACCAATCCTCCAAACAGAAAACTTCTCTACGCTTCTGTTGGAGGTTACATGTTTTAAGTTACAAATGCCATCATCTTAATTAATTATTAAACTAATGAAGGTTAGGATTGCCATAACAGCTATATGAGGATAATCTTCAATTCCAATCTACATGCAAGAAGCTATGATGAGACACCAGGTGAAGCTATTTTTCCGGTCAATGACCTACTTATGTCCTGATACAAATGAAAATCAACCTTGTGTTTACTCTAGGATTTCAGGATCAAAAAACTATATATATAACATGAAATGAACATATCAGTATTACCTTCATTGATGTCGAATGGTTGGAAAATTCAAATTGATTCACATTTGCTAGTTCTGAGCTAAAACCAGGATCTGGTTTCACCATGTTGGTTGGTGACAGCATTCCTATGTGGTTGGGCATAATACCAAATTCCCTTCGGGTTGAGAACCCTTGGTTTTGGGAAAATGCAGCTGCAACCCCTTCACTTGGATTCGGCAATCGGTATCCCTCAAAGTATCCATTTCCCATTCCGATTCCCCTTTGCATTTCTTGTTCTTGTGAGTATACCGGAGGCAAACCAAACCCATTTCTCATGGTAAGTGTCTGCAACATCACCCATAAAGATTAGCAACATAAAGTAAATTGAACATGTGCTATACCCTCCAATAGAAGCAGAAGACAATTAAGGATCTTAAGTTTGAAACAAAATCAAACAGCAAGAATTCAAGATTATTATTTCACTGACACCATTGAAGCACATATGCAAACTTTCCCATATTAAGCATAGATTTTAAAAGCAAATAAAGGTATAATTATCCGATGCTATACTAATGCAGTAATGCTTCAACTCCAATCAAACCAAACACACAAAGAGTTCAAGATAAACATGATGTACATCAAGATTCAAGATGAAACATCTACCTGTACTTTCAATTGGAGCTGCTTCAGATATTCAATGGCTTCATCCAACATTGATGCCTTATCAGTCTATGGTGTACAAAGCAACAAAGCAAAATCAAACAATTAAAACCAGATTTTAAGGTATCTACATGATCAAATCATCTATAATCCTTTCTTCTCATTCATCTATGGCAATCAAACATACCTTGTTAGAATTTGGTACCAAGGTCTGCAATGCTTTCAATTTCTCATTAATCCTACTCCTCCTCCTCTGAACAACAAATAATTTGAAAGCTCAATTCAACATATCCATCACAGTAGCAGTTTATAACGAAATACACAAACCTTCTCAGACATATTATGAATCTCAGCTGCTCTCGTCCTCTTCGAGGATCGTGGAGGATTTGAACTTTGACGCCCCTCCGCCAGTTTCTGTACCTTCAAATCCAAATTACGCACAAATCAGAAAAACAAACCCTAATCTTCTTCCTCACGAACCACAAATTTTCAAACATCGACACAATCCTTCAATTTCAGTAAAAACGAAACCATAAGCACACATTCCACCACCAATTACAAGCAAAAACCCTAATCTTCTTAACGAAATCAACAAATCACGAACCACAAACTTTCAAACATCAAGACAATCCATCAATTCAGTTAAATCCATACCATAAATACACAGTTCAGTGATTTCACCACCGATTACAACCAAAATCACAAAAACCGTACCTGACATCCTAAATCAAAGCCAGCGACACCGTTTCCTGTAGAAAAATTTACCTGATTCGCCTCCGGTGAATAAAACGAGCTGAGATCGGAGAACCGGTGGTCGGAATCTAGAAAATCGGTGGAAATTTGCGCCGGAGAGGGGGCAATTTGTCCATACTTGTCCTTTGTTGAAGGATTGTTGAGGAAACTCTGGAGAAATGACGACATATCTTCGGATTCAAGTGAAGAAGAAGAAGAAAAAGAGCAATTGTTGTTGGTTCCGTATAGATCCGCCATTAATTGAAGCACCAACCACAACAGAAGCAATGATTACGGTGATAACGTACAGAGAAATGCAAGGGAGATGAGAATTATTGAGGTGATGAGGGTTTCCTGTTTCTGCAAAATTGAATTTTGATCTGTGTTGTTGCGTGTTTGTTGTTGATTTGGTGTGTGTGTGAGTGTGTGTGTACTTTGATATGTGCAGAAAGAATGGGTTTTTATAAGGGTTTAGAGATGATTAAACAGTGGTTTTAACCAACTTGATTCCTTTCTCCCGCCTTAATTGCTTTTTTATTTACTTCCAAGTCCTTCATCTTTTATAATTCTCACATTTTGTACACTGTTTTCTGTGAAGAATTGAATTCATAACTTTGTTAGTTAATCAAGTAATTAGTTACTTACTTACTTTAAGAAAAGAAGTAAGAATCTATCATTGTGAAAATTGAACTCTTATACATTTTTCTTTGCAACACATTCACCAATTTTGTGCATTATGTTTTTATGTTTTTACCCTTTCCCCACCACATTGGAACTTATGTTTAAAGCCCTCATTGCCATACTTTCATCATTGTCTATATTCTAGTTTTAACTTTCTATGTAACAAATAATTAAAAACATAAAAAGTAATTAAATGAAAAAATAAAAGTGAAATATAAGTGAAATCTAGATTAAACCCAAAACCTATCATGAAAAGACGTTTAAATGCTTACAATTACATCAACTTTTTGAAGGTCAATTCACATACTTCCACTACTTGATTTGGTTTGAATATACATAAAAAAACAATAATACTAGAAAAATAGCTATTTTGACAAAGATTATCTTTATAATCATCTGATTTAGAAAATGAACAGAAATCATATCATAGCAATAATAGCATGAATGATTATAATACTTTGACACATCGAAGATGATATTGATAAATTTCGGTAGTTTTATTAATGTGTATTTAATTTTTGGATTTCCACTTGGATTTGAATAATGTTGGTTAAAATATGAGAAGTGAAGAGAGGTAGTTAATAAGTTACTTTTTTAAGGGGGGGTTTTGGGATTCATTTTCAAAAGTTTTTTTTTATCTTATTGACTTGTTAAATAAGTTAATAAGTTAATATAAAATGATTTATTAACATATTTCCCTCATAATTATTAGATTATCAAACACTATAAAATAATTTTTTAACTTTTTAAAAGTTAATAAATAATAAAAAAAAAAAAAAACAATTCCAAACATCCACTAAGTTGTAAAAAAAAACTAAGCAGCGTAGAAGATCGAGTACAGCAATTGAGACGTCGACCACTCGATTGAATGTTGTTATCCAACCAATCAATCCTCTACAAACATTTTTTATTTTTATATTCACGCATTGACAAATTGCTATTCCCGAGGCTTTCTTTTTATATTGCTTTTTAGTTTCAATTTTCAACTTTTAAACCTAACTTTCTTCCCCTCCCCTCTCTAGTATTTTTATTTATACTTTATATTCTTTTTATCCTTTCTTTTCTTTTCTTTTTAATACGAAAGCAAGGGTATGTTTGCTAATTTTATTAAGCATTTTATGATTATAACTATGGTTAAGTATATATAATAAATATATGAAGTTGGGACATCTCGCATCTGGAGCTCAATACAAAGATTAAAAAAGGAGTATTATGTCTCGTAAGATTATTATATCTTGTGCATTGTATCATAAGCATAAGACATTATATTAAAACGGAGTAACAAATAGATATATGAGTGTTGAGCTTGAAATATTTGTCGGTGTCATTACCACAGAAGTTACCAAATGAGTTATAATAAATGCGATACTCATTTTTATTGTAACATTTTTAACGAAAAGGATATTTTCTTTACTTAAAAAGAAACAATAAATTCTGAATAAAATATGTTTTAACACTTTGATAATGATTCAAAAACCTATATTTAACTCACATTCTCTTACATTTCAGAAATTATTAAAAATTCCATTGCATTAATTCTTTGAATGATGTTTAAAGAATATATGATATTTTTCAAACGGATATAAGGCTAAGTAGAACATAACCCCTAAGTTTTACTTTAACAATAAACGCATAAAAAATGTGTGTTTATATAAATGTTGTTTATGTATCATGTTTTGGTAACCCTTATCTTGATGTTGGGTTTGGCACAACCATCAAATCATCAAATATTTGTTTATTTAAAAATCTAATGGTTCATATTTCACAATTACCCACTTACCCTTATCTTTAATTCTTGGAAGTTCTGAAGTTGCATAAAGAACAACCATGTCAATGGCGGAGCATAGAAGGGAAGGGGGGGCCCTCTTTTTTTCGTCGGTAGTGTAAATTTTTGGCCCGGTAGTGTAAATTTTTGGCCCAGTAGTGTAAATTTTTACACAAAACTCGAGTTCGCCCCCCCTAATAGAAATTAATTTCGCCCCCGCCCCCCCTACGTGGGTGTTCAAGCTCCGCCACTGAACCATGTGTAATTATAGACTTGTAAGACACCAAATCAAAATGATAAGATAAGTTCACTTGAGGAGTTGAGGACGTAGCTCAATCACGTGGATCGAGTGAACCACTATCATTTTTGTGATGTTGTTCATGAGAGAGTTTCGTTAATTTTGTACCGAGTCTGATGTTAGACGTAGATTTTTCTAAAGATACACACTAAGAGCAAAATTAACATTTTATTGTTATAAATGGTTTTGTCAATGGTCTTTTGTTCTAGTGCCAACTGGTATTTATTTTATATCAGTAAGGATTAAAGTCTTATAAAATAAACGATAAGCTAGAACCCGATACCAACTAAATGAAGGGCGTACAAATTTGTCATTAGACTATTGCATGTGATTGTATACTGCTTAGTCATAGTTTTTTTTTTTTTTTAATTTAAAGTTTAAAGGTTTTGTGTTTAGTAAAGAAAAATAATCGCAGGTTAAAATTTTAGTGTTGTTGGATATTCGAGATATAATCATTCAATTTAAGAAAATCGAACCCCCTCGAAGCTACTAAATGATAAGCAACTTGAACTAGCTTTTAGGAAAGAGACCTAGTTTCTAATAAGAGCAAATTATCTAAAAATCATTTAATTGCTTAACATACATCTCAAACAAATCATTATATAATGGGTCATAGAATTAGAAATCAATAGTTTAAAGGCCAAAATTATAAAATTCAAACTGTCTCAAACAAATTGCAGTCATTTTATTTCACACATATCTCAAATTCTCCACAACAACATTGGTATTTAGGTCAACCAACGAAAAAGTCAAAACAAAAGAATTGTTAACATTATCTCTTCATACCAATTGCACTCTTCAGATGCTTATTGCGTCGTCCAAAGCGCACCAATCTAATCTTTCTCCACCAAGTTGTGAAAACTATTTTTGGTAAAAATAATAAATAAAACAAAAACAGCTTGTCTTATTCTTTATTTTTATGCAAGACTCAAAACAACTTCTTTTTTTATTCTAATGTTATTTAACAAATTAGATAAATTGACGTCATAAAACTACCTGTTTCTATAATTATCACTTCATCATGCATGAATCTATAATATCTCTCTTCATCATGCATGAACATATAGTCTTTTTGGGAGATTTAGACAAATTTTATTAGTCCCTCCTTGAATAAAGCACGTGTAAAATGAGTTTTAGTAGTCTTAATCTCATATTTGATTATTTTAAAGAAAATTCGTCAGGTATAAAAATGAGTTCTGGTAATATGATTCTCCTATCTAAATTATATTAAACAGACAAAACACATCAGTGTAAAATGAATTTTGATAATCTCAATCTCATATACGGAATATTTAACATTCCATGAAGATATGTACTAAAAATCTTGACAATAACTTGGTCAAAAATAAATGAGAAAATTGCATGAGTTCAACCTTTTGATTTCATAATATCCTCTCCACATGGAGATCAAAACCAAAACAAAATTTTAATTTAAATAAACGGAAAAATGACATCAGGAAATACAAAATTACTCAAATTATAATAATCTAGGTGGTGCAATAGCCAAAGAATACTACTATTTCCCTCAAAAACATTACCAAATCCACCTTACTTTTGTTCATGCTTCTTGAATCTTGATCCAATGATCATCACCTTAACATAACATCCTGTTAAGCCTCATTTAGAAGCCGCGGACTTGCAAACCGGGCACAGATTCTTCAGAATCAGCCATTGTTTGATGCAACTCCTATGGAAATCATGCCCGCATTCCAACGCTCCCAAATCATCCCCGTTCTTGTATTCTTCCTGTTCGGTCATAAAAACGTTTACACCATAATCTACAGAGGCTAACTGTTTAGTAATAATAAATAGCTAAATAAACAATGGGTACCTGACATATGCAGCAGGGTTCAGCATCTGGCTGAGCTGCTTCACTCACATATGTTTTAGGTTTCAAACATTTAGAAAGTTTGTCTTCGGTCAATCCAGTGTTCACATTTCCAATTCGTTCTTCTAATGCCAAAAGCTCCTGAACACATATTACATGTTATGGTTCTGTTATTCGTTGTATGATCAGAAACAGAGGGAAAAGTTGTTTCCTTTTGTTACCTCGTAAGACATGTTATCAATATCCAGACGCATATCCCTGTGACGATCATGCATACCAGCCATACCATAGAAGACTGACTGATCTAGAACCATAACATCCTGCCACATGATAAAAACAAAATGACATCAGATATGAAATTTTTATAAAAATAAAACTGCATATGTTATATGTTTGTATATAAAAAAAACTAACCTCAAATCTCAAGCCTTCTCCCCTGCGTATAAGATCCAAGACATTGCGCATCTGCAACAAACAAAGATATATATGTTTCAGTATAACTGAAAGAGAAAAGAATAAAACTTCATTGATAATTTAACTGTAAATTGTAAAACAGACCTCTGATACTAATCTCCCTCTTCTTTCACTTCCACCAGCCGTGGTTCGAGGCAGATGAGAGAGTCCAAAAGCACCATCAAACGGTCTATCTGCAAACATCAAGTGGGGTGGAAGATGATGTGGATGATTACCCGTGGTACCAATTACAGGCCGCGGGATTCCAGATTCTTGTGAAGAAGATGCTGAAGTACCCACAGGTGGTGGAAGTCTAGAGAAAAGACTACCGCGTTGCCCTCCACCACTACCACTGGAATCAACAGAGGGCAATAGAGACCATCGGAGAACCTCAGAGAGTCTTCTTGAAGGATAAAGCGAAGAACCATGACGTGGGCCCAAACTAGCAATCAGGTTCGTGGCGGATGGAACAGTGTTCCCATTGTTGGTTACAATTCCATTCCCATTCCCGCCACTGGAACTCGGATTCCAGTTAGTTCCAGTTTGAGCAGTGTTTCTTATGTCATGTGGCTGGACAAATAAAGGGTGATCTGAAATATTTGCAGGCATTGTTCTTGAGTTATCTCTTGAATCACGAATAATACTTGATGAAACGGAACGATTAGCTCTTGAGCTAGAACTCCTGTTTCTAGAAGTTACTTGCAAATTTCTTCTCAATGCTGGGACCCGCAACGTAGTTTGACGCTCATGACTTGATGAACTCTCACCTATTGTTGCGACAGGGTTAAGTCCCAAAGAAGGATATGGAGACGAAAAATTTAGTTGCCCGCTAATATTATTAGTATTACCACTAGCAGACAATTGATCTTGGTGCCGGGGATTATTGATCCTTATGCGAACATTTCTATGATTATTGTCTTCAACACGATTATCAGGAAAAACTCCAACAGCCGGTCCAGGTCCAAGTCTTGGGATATTTGGGTCAGAAGAAACTAAATCTAATTGCCTGTTACTATCATTACTCCCCTTGGGACTTTGATATACATTTGAAGATGATTGACCAATAGTTAGTTCAGCGGCTTTTCTTTTACATGGCCGTTGTCGGGATTCTATTTCAAACGGGCCAGAAGAAGAACTACTAGCATAATTTGAGGGCTTCATGCCGATGAAAGCTGATGGATTTGCAGTAACATTATGACCATAATGATGATCATTGGTAGCATGATTATGGGTCATGTTCATGTTATCACCCAACGAAAGCATACTTGCAGGCGGCTCATGATGGTAACTCACCTGGTTTCTCATAGAGCTTGAACTCGATTCACCCATACTCCACATACTTAGGTTTTGGGTTTCTTGGTTCGTGTTGATTGGTGGGTTCCGAATGAAGTTGGTCCAGCAAATTTGCTGTTCTACAACACCTGAATCACTTGAAGTTGAACCATGTTCCAAAGGTAACCCTTCTGATGATGAACCAATAGCACTCTTTTGCCCTTGCATTAGAATAACAACGGTCTACGAAAATTGCACGCGCAAAAGCCCTAAGATTTTTTAACAATCAGTGTTATAACATTAGCCAGAGTGCCAGACTGTCAAAAACAATGTAACTGCCAAAGTGTTCAAGAACCAAACCATGTGTAAACAAGTACTAAAGTCAATCTTCTAACCTAAATTAGGTGGATTCATGTTAAAACTTCAAGCAACAAAAAACAGGTGTATACCATAAAAACCTCAGCCTGTAAATCAAGCAAACAATGAACAAAATCTTTTTTACCAAACAAACACCACCCACTTCTTAATTTTGAAACCAATTTCAACACATCTGCAAGAATTCAACATGCATCAAGAACAATGGATCTACCCCTAATCAACACATAATCATGAATATACCTACAATCCAACACAACCCATAAAGATCAAACGTTGTTTCAAGAACACTGCCATATAAATGGTGAAATTGAAGCACATTCGTTAGTGTGAATCAGGGAAAGTAAACGATTGAAACAGTCAAACAAACGAGATACTAACATACAAAGAAAAAAGATTCAAACAAAAAGATATAAACCTAAAAATAGATACATGTACACACAAAAAGAGAGATTTTCAAAAGCAAAAAAAAACACGAACACAATCGTTCAGGTAAAACCCACCATCTAAACCAAAAAAAGCAACAAAAAATGCAAAATTTCCTGATAAAATTAAGGAAAAACACAAAACTGAAATTGGGTATTGTAACCGATGATCGATGAAAGATGCATCCAAAAACATACCTGACAACAAACCGAAGATGGATCTAACGCCAACAAGTACAAGAAGATCTTCAAACGATTCTTGAAGAAGACAACAACGATCAAAAAGACTTCATCTTCACCAAATTCCCTCTTTTTTCTCTCTGTGTATGAACAAACAAACAATAGAATCAATCAAACAAAGAATCAGCCTTGAGGGTGCTTCAACAGAGCCTGTTTTGAAAGAAAGAAGAAGGAAGAAGAGGGGTTTTGAAGTTGAGAGAGAATGAGAGAAATCAAAGACGAAATTGTGTGCTTTTGTTGGGTGAAAACGAATATAGGGGAAGGGAAGAGAGGGGAGGTTGGATTAAGAATATAATCAAGTAATAAATGGATTAATTAAAGTATATAATAATCTTTTAATTAACGAAAGAACGCAGATGCACACAAAAAGTCGCAAGGCTCGAAGTAATTTCCCAAAAAGAACGATGGAGAGTACGAACCAAATGGCTGTCTGTAAATAAAAATCGCGTATTCCGATGCGATGCAATGTGATGCGACCTGACCACCACCACCAACACCAACACCAACTCCTCTGTTTCTTGTTTCTACTTCACCCCTTTCACATGCCCCATTATCTTCTATTCCTTTCACATCTAACCTCTTCTCTTTATACCCTTTTAACTCTTTTAATTATTTCTTACCAAACTTTAATTATTATTTTACCATATTAATTTAAAGATTTTATTCTATTATTATTATTTTTTAAATCAAACCTACTATTCTTCAAGTATCCCATTATACGTTTAGGGTTTGGGTGTTAAAATAGCATTCATAATACATTGTTTATATCTCTACGAAAGTGTTAGACGTTAAAGAGATAAAGTTACAACTCATAGGCAGCCAAAGAGGGCCGGGTGTGGGAGAATTAACCGGGCATCGTAAGATTTGAGGAGAAGCAAACTCGGAGTGGTTTTTGAATTCAGGGAGATGAAGGGCTGATTTTGAGTCGGGAAGTGTAGGGTTGACGTGAAGATGTGTTAGCTTTCTGTTGATGATTGTTGAAATTATGTTATTAAAGTGTGAATATTTGGATACTAAAATTATAAAATCAAATTTTCTTGTTACTTAATCTTCCTATTCTAATAAAAAGGTATCTGGGATGACACGTGTCAACACCACAATCATTCTCACAAAATTTTCCCGCCTCTCTCTTATTAAATAATTACCTTAATTACTAATAATACTATTTAACATTTTTTTTAGATTTAATAAATTAATAAAGAGATCTATTTATTAATGTTATTTCTAAATAAATAATTTTATTATAAAATAATAAATTTATTTAAAGCATAAGACTTTTTTTAAAAATACGAAATATTTAAAATTGGTATTTTTAAAAACTTATTTTTTTAAAACCAAAAATAATTAAATTTAAGAGTTATAATAAGAAAATTTTTAAAAATGACATTTTTATACGGTTTGTTTTAGAACAAAACGTTTATTTATTTATTTTGAAAAAAATAAAGTTTTAAAAAGTTGATATCACTATTTTATAACTTACAGTCATTTCTAATACATAATTTCACTGATATTATATCTTAAAATATTATTTTATAATTAATAAATTTTGTTATATTAATTTTTTATTTATT